>JAGKTI010011154.1:14942-27011 GCA_018397915.1 Birgus latro
AGAGGACTCAACACTTAACAGTTCATTCACACTTAAACACCCATTCACAAAGTTTAATATCTGTAACTCACAACCCAGTACAGCTATCTCCATGAATCAAGGCTTACCTAGGATCACTGAATGCAGGGATGGATCCAGGGGGGGATGGGGGGAATGCATCCCCACATCAGCCAGAGAGAGAGAGAGAGATCTGGTGGATGCAGTTGAAGGTGTCACTTTTGTGAAAAAAAAAAAAAAAAAACACTTTATGGTCCCTAATACTGCACAGAATTTGGCCCTGGACCCGCAGCTCGCCAGAGAGGTCGGAATAGTATACCTGTTGATAATGCAGATTATTTCAGACGTGCTGTGTGGTACCCGGCCTACCTGCATACAGTGATTGAAGCTGTTGAGAGTTGCATTACATCTCACAGCATTCTTGTCAGCAAGGTGGTGGCATTCATTCCAGCACAGTTGCACATTTTGAATGGAATTATGTAATGAACGGCATGCAGCTGTACAACACCGAGCTGGGTAAAATAGATGAAATCAAGCTGCAATACATGCAATGGAAGGAGTTCTGCTCTGGCCTTGAAAAGTCTCCAACAACACCATTGGAGGCTCATGATACCATCCCTGAAAAAAAAAAAAAGGGATTAAAGAATCCCCCGAGCTGGACCTTACAATGAGATCATATAGCCCCGCTAGGTAACAGGAGGGCGCTACCCCTCCCGGCACGGCAGTCCCGGGCGCGGCTCGAACTCGCGACCCCTGGGTCCCGAGCGCGAAGCTCTACCTCTGAGCCACTGTGCCATCGTCCCTGAAAGGCTGAGGCATATCAAGAATCCACTTATCATCTTCTGCACTGTTCCTATCACCATCTGCTCTGTTGCGAGAGCCATCAGTGCCTTGAGGATTCTAAAGAACTACCTTCGCAAAAGGATGAATGATGAACGGCTGACAGGGTTGGCTTTAATGTATATTTACCCTGAAACTGACACAAACATTTAGAAAGTGATTGACAGACTGCAAGTAAAAATTAAAGGCGTCTTGATTTTGTACTGTAATCTGAGTCTCTGAGATTTTAATGAATTGTTAGATTAGGTTATTTAGACATATAAGACTCAGTTTGTGGTTTGTACTCTGATCTAATACTTCGAGAATCTGAAATTTTGAAAACATATATGTTGTTCATCAGTTTATTGTGGTAATAGCGTTTTCTTTAAAGTAGTCCTTTTTCTATAAAAATATTAAATGTTGCAAATGTTGAATATTTGTAGCTGATATATATTCAAATGCAGAGTATCGGAAGGATAACGTCATTTACAGTTAAACATGTTGCTTTGAAGTATGCCTGTACAAGCAGTTTCTGACTTCTGTTTCAAGATTCTTATTCTTAAGTTATTCAGGAATGAAAATGTTTGCTCAATAAATTGAATTTGTCTATGAAACCTTTCAGTAGTCTGTTCAATGACTCAGTCATTTTCTTTAGTTGACTGAATTTGATCAGATCATTCATGTTATTTAACTCATTTTAGATACACCAGCAGCCCCACAACGAGAGAAAAAAATAATGTTGAATGACGAAACAAGATCTACAGGCAGTACACTTGGGTTGCTGACAGTATTGGTATTTAGATTTACTGAATTTACATACAATTCGCAATAACAAGTTGAGCATAAATAGAACAGATATTGGGACTAGTCAGGCATTTTTAGTATTGCAATACGTGGTGTCAAGTCTTTGGTTGGTTCTGACCCCCCCACCGAACATTCCTGGATCCACCCCTGGGTTTAGGGACAGTCCATGATAATCATGTCAAAATTTGTTTTGGTCGAGTTAGACCTAGTGTGTGGCAGTCTGTTAATTAGGTCAAGATTTGGTTTGCTTGGTCAGGTCGATTGGTAGTTAGGATATTCAGATTAAGATTTCATTTGGTTAGGTAAGATCTTTTTTTTTTTTTGTGTCCGACTCTGGGCATAGGCTTTACAGCCTGCTATCAAGGCCCAGCCGTCCTCCTACATACCATACACCTCTACATGTCACCACTTCGGCGCTAACACCCACCGTCCATATTGAATACATGCTAGGGCTGTCTCATGCAGGACTGGTGTATTGGTATTAGCGGGGTTATTTTTACGACATGTCGGCGGGTCTTCTGGTAGAACAGTAAAGCCTGATTTAATGAAATTCAAATCCTTAAACTGTTCCCTGCCCCAGCGAGGATTCGAACCTGGGTCCCTCGGGACTGCAAGCCAACTCTCTACCGATCGAGCTACCGCCTGGTAATCTCTTTCAGAAAAATTATGATGTTGGTCAAGATTATCACTAGT
Source organism: Birgus latro (assembly GCA_018397915.1). Classification (NCBI taxonomy): domain Eukaryota; kingdom Metazoa; phylum Arthropoda; class Malacostraca; order Decapoda; family Coenobitidae; genus Birgus; species Birgus latro. The sequence continues at coordinate 17,256 of JAGKTI010011154.1, forward strand.
ACTTTACTTGGGAAGGTATCCAACTTGCAGGCAGTTTTATCGAGAGTTGTACATAGTATCTGAGATATGCTAGTATATATTTTACCATATTAAGCGCTTCAAGCAGTTCAATATGTTTCTGTACTTTGCATATTCCTTGTAATTTTTATATTACAGTACCTGGCGAAGTAGAGAGAGGTGGAGTGAGAGGTCGTCATCTGTGTCCATAATATTGAAGAATTTCGTTCATGTCTGCAGACCAAATAAACAGGAAGTGAGGGAAGGAAGGGGCAGGCACATAGGAAGAAGGACGAGGTCAAGGGAGGGAGACGGAAGACACAGAAGGAACAGAGACAGGTGGTGAAGGAGGAAGGTAGGGGGGAGGGTGACAATGGAAGAGGAACTGACTGACGCAGACATAACAGGAGCTAGAGGGAAAAAAATGTTCCATCGAGCAGGACCTTAATAGATCATATAGCCCTGCTTGGTGACAGGAGGGCGCTACCCCTCCCGGCATGGCAGCTACCGGGCGTGGCTCGAACTCACGACCCCCCGGTCCCGACTCTGACGCTCTACCACTGAGCCACCCTGCCCCCTAGGAGCTAGAGGAGTGGAAGGCACAGGAGGCGAGGGGGATGTGTTAATCATGGTAACTAAACGTGTAGAAGGAGGGGAGGAAGTCGAGGCCACAGTCAGAAGAGTCCTGGGTCGTCACCGGGTTCGAGCCAGAAGAAACATAATCATCCATACAGCTGAAAGACGTAGACTTCACTTTCCCACCCTCCACCCACCATGGAACCCAACGAGGAGAGGCTGATGTTGGGTCAAAACTCATCCAACAGCCCCGAGGGTAGTGGAAGAGGTAACGCTGACACTGCTTGGTGTGGGATGGCAGCCGTTGACCAACGCTGTACCCACCAAATAGTGCCTGCTTGACCCTAACCAAGGTTGACTTCTGTCAAAGCAAGGCCAGCTGATTTGCCCAGCGGGGCCACACTGGACCACTTGTCTTACGTCAACCCCTCCATCAAAGGAGCATGTTGCCCACTGCATAGAACAACATCCTGCCCCATGGTGGACTCAACTACCAGAAGGAGGAGCGCTGGGAATACACGGGATGCCTTGCACGGCAAACGCGGGGAGGCAACAGTCCCGCCCCGGATGGCAAAAAGGGTGGGGACTAGTAGCACCACCAGAAGGCCTTCACTGTCTGGCGAGTATAGGAGAAAAGGAAGGAAGAGGCAACAGTAGAAGAAAAAGAGCCCCGCAAAATCAGTTGAGGCAGCGACAGGAACCCAAGGGGGGTGGGGGGCAGAGCAGAGTAAGAGACCCCGCTACATCTCCCCCACACATCAAGTCCCAATCGATGTCTCCGAAGCCCCCCCACAACAGCAGGCAGCAAGCGAAGAAATGGGGGGACACGGGCAAAAACATAACCTCCTTGACGGTGGTAATAATGCTCTGATAAAGTGAATACATTCGATCCTCAAATCACATGTTTGGATACATAGTATCAACAACGACACACACACACACACACACACACACACACACAGTAAAATCAATTATGTGCGGTCTAAGTCCAAAACATATTCTATTTTCATGTCTGATTTTGTTCGTACGGTAATAAGAACGAATTGAAGCGATCTGTTGTGGGCCAGAATTCCAAATTACAATTAAGTAAAGCTGCCAAGCAACTGTTTGGGTGACGAGACGAATGGTGGAATTTCGATTTGTGGCCTTCCCATGGGATTTTACCAAATTCAGCCATCTGCTTTGACGGATAGTGACAAATGCTGGGTAATGCACTGACGGATAATTGAATTTGTTATGCTAGTCTTTGGTTGTAATTTCCAAAGCTATGCCGTACAAGATATTACACATCATTCGTCTATCTTACTATAGACAGAGGTTTCATTCCCGCAAGGGGTAGCCATAAGCAAATTGCCTCCATGCTCCCTTGTCCCATTACTCCGCCCTCCCCAACTCACACATCCCCTCATTCATATACCTCTCCACTTCATTCCTCCATCTCATTCTCGGTCTCCCCCTCCCTCTCTCTCCCTCCACCTCACAGACATACACTCTCCTCGTTAATCTATCACTCTCCATCCTCTCCACATGACAAAACCACCTCTCTATTTCTCCTGATTATTACTATCGCATCCACATCTACACCACAATGTCCCTCCACTTTCTCATTTGTCAGTCTGTCTCTCCATGTAACTCCACATGCTCCTCTCAAATAACTCACATTCACTGCATTCACTCTTGACTTGTGTCCTTCCAACAAGGTCCAAGCATTGCTTCCATACATTAAAGCTGCTATCACAATACAGTACTACCATCAAGCTTCTTGTTTACCTCCATGCTTACTTCCCTATTTCATATCACTGCTTTCAAAGAACCAGTAACCTTTCTTCCTTGTAGTACATTTTCAAGCACTTCATCATCTAAACTTCTATCTTTATTCATCACACTACCCAACTACTTAAACGCATTCATATTTTCCATTTCCTCATCATCCAACCTCATTGTACATTCAGTGACTTGATTTTTCTCGTAGAGCATAACTTTACTCTTCCCTACATTCACCTTTAGATCCCGTTTCATATACACTCTCCCAGACTCAATCAACATACCTTGCTGTTCCCCTTCATCTTCACTTAACAATACAATATCATCTGCACACAACAAAACAGGAAGTTTCCAAACACTGCCCTCTCTCATTAGGGCCGCTCCAACACCCACTGCCCTAACTTGCATCTCTTTTATAACCCCATCCACATACAAACTTAACAACCTTGGATGGAGTCATGACACATCTTTGTTTCAATCCAGCACTCAGATACAAAAATTCACTCAATTCACCATCCACACGCACTGCAACCCGAGTGCTCTCATACATGCTCTTCACGGCATTCAACAGCCCATTTACTCCATATATTCTTAATATTTTCCACATTCCTTGTCTATCCACTCTGTCATATGCTTTCTCCAAAACCATGAAGGCTACATACAGCCTCTTTCCCTTCTCTAGAAACTCTTCCACTCACACACTTTAAGATGACTATCTGATCTACACAACCTCTTTCCTTCCTGAAACTTCCCTGTTCTTCTCCAGCTAATTCCTCTGTTATCTCCCTAACTCCACCAATTACTATTCTACCATATACTTTTCCTGTTGTACTAAGAAGACAAATGCCCCTATGATTACCACATACAGTAATCCCTCCAATATCCGTTGTAATAGAGCCAAAGGCATGTCCGGATATTGGTTTTGTCTGGATATTGGTCCTGAAGCTCCAGCACTGGTTTTACATGACCCTAACCTAACCTAACCTAAATCAGAAAACTACCTTCCTACCTCGCTAGTGGACATGTATAGCACTTATTTAGGTCCTTTTTCAAATAAATAATGCACACATAGCATGAATTTATTGAATTTTAACCAAAAAATGATGATTTAGGGGTGAGTGAGTCATAGGAGCTCAGAACTTGCCAGCATAGTATAAGTAAGCATCGGACATGGAAATCATCTTTTCTCACATTTTATGCATTAAATCTTTGGATACAAAGCATCAAATACAGTAAATGATGTTAACTGCTACCAGAAAAATGGTTTGGTTAGGTTAAGTTAGGTTAGGTTTGGTTAGGTTAGGTTAGGTTAGGTTATGACCGGACATCAAATTCACTGCTTCAACCTTTTTCATAGCTGGTGCACTTAATAACCATGCTTGAAAGAATTAAATTAAAAGCAGGAAATTATGATTAACACAATGTTAGGTTAGGTTAGGTTAGGACCGGACATGAAATTCACTGCTTCAACCTTTTTTCTAGCTGTTTTACTTAAGAACTATGCATGGAAAAATTAAATAGCAAACAGGATTTATGATTAACATTTAGGGTAATTTTTTAACACATGTACAGCATGATGAAAACAGGTTAGGCATGAAAATCTTTATGGTAACCATAGGTTATGTTAGATTAGGAAAGGACATGAAATTAACTGCTTCAACCTTTTTTCTAGCTGTTTTACTTAAGAACCATGCTTGGAAAAATTAAATAGCAAGCAGGAAATTATAATTAACATTTAGGGTAAATTTTTAACACATGTACAGCATGATGAAAACAAGTTAGGCATGAAAATCTTTATGGTAACCATAGGTTAGGTTAGGTTAGGACCGGACATGAAATTAACTACTTCAACCTTTTTTGCTGTTTTACTTAAGAACCATGCATGGGAAAATTAAATTGCAAGCAGGAAATTATGATTAATATTTAGGGTAATTTCTTAACACATTAACAGCATCATGAAAACAGGTTAGGCATGAAAATCTTTATGGTAACCATAGGTTAGGTTAGGTTAGGACTGGACATGAAATTCACATCTTCCACCTTTTTTCTAGCTGTTTTACTTAAGAACCATCCATGGAAAAATTAAATTGCAAGCAGGAAATTATGGTTAACATTTAGGGTTATTTCTTAACACATTAACAGCATCATGAAAACAGGTTAGGCATGAAAATCTTTATGGTAACTATAGGTTAGGTTAGGTTAGGACCGGACATGAAATTCACATCTTCCAGCTTTTTTCTAGCTGTTTTACTTAAGAACCATGCATGGAAAAATTAAATTGCAAGCAGGAAATTATGATTAACATTTTTAGTAATTTCTTAACACATTAACAGCATCATGAAAACAGGTTAGGCATGAAAATCTTTATGGCAACCATAGGTTAGGCTAGGTTAGGACCGGACATGAAATTCACATCTTCCACCTTTTTTCTAGCTGTTTTACTTAAGAACCATGCATGGGAAAATTACATTGCAAGCAGGAAATTATGATTAACATTTTTGGTAATCTTTTAACACATTTACTGCATGATGAAAACAGGTTAGGCATGAAGTTAGGGTACTTACGAACAAGAAGCTGCCCTCTGATGTAATAACCCACTCTATCATCACAGACTCTGACAGGAAGACCTTGCACCTGACACACCTTTCTGATTGAGAATCACCAGCACTTATCACCAACACTTTACACAACTTTTTTTTATAACTGGAATCACATCACTTCACTGCAGTGTACATAACAGTAAATTCCATCATCACACACATGATGAAGAAGGTGAAGAGCAGTATCAAGCACTGTAGGAGGTAGGGTATCACCACAAAAGCAATCAGTATCTCCACCATTGTCAGAGGTGTTCATGAGTCAGTAACAGAGTGGGTAATGGTGACCGACAGACAGACACCATGAGTGTAAACATACGCGATCGGCGCAGGCGGGAAATTCAATCTGATGTGGTCCCAAAAAATCGAAAATTAATCGATTTTTTTTTTGCATTTTGGGGGTTGGGCAGGCCAGAATATCCGGATAGTGAGTATGTCCGGTTATTGGACGTCCGGATATTTGAGGGATTACTGTACTTCCTTTTTCCCCTTTTCCTTTGTGCAGGGGAATAATTATACCAGACTTCCAATACTCCGGGTTTCTACCTTCCTCCCAGGCCAATCTGTTCAACTTCCACAACCATCCAAACTGCTATCTCTCCACCGTGCTTCAGCATTTCCCATTACACTCCATCAATTCCTGGGGCTTTCTCCATTTTGACTTTCTTCATTGCTTCCCAAACTTCCACCCTACTGACTTCTTCCTCCCTTCTTACCTTCCTCCTCCTCCCAGCAACTTATACTCGCATTACTTTCATTCTCTATGTTTAACAATTCCTTAGTGTTCTATCCATTTGCTCACTACATCTCCCTTCTTCACTAGCAGTCTGCCATTTTTATTTTTCACTCCCCTACTGCCTTCTTTATCTCCTTATCTAACTCTCTTTACCTCCTTCCAGAACATTCGCTCTATGTTACACGTAAATTTCTTCCAAACTCCTCATTCATTCTCATCTTACTCTCTCTCACTAACCTTTTCAACTCTCTCTTCTTCTCTACATATGACTCTCTTTTCCATCTCAAAACTCTCTCCATTCCTCGCATCCCAATTATTCCCTATATGCTTTCTTTTGAGCCGCAGCTTGTCTCAACTCTTCATTCCGCAATGCTGTTCCTTGCACCCTCTTTTCGTCTTCTGTTCACCCCACACGCCACCTCACATGCTGCACAGATTTCCTGTGAATACCTTGCACACAACTTCCACCTCCCCCATCTGCTCCAGATCACATTTGCCCAATCAGTCCTCCACGTCTCTCTCATATTCTGCCTTTTCTTCATTCTCTTGCAGCTTCTATCCTTTCTGTATGAACTACTTCATTCTGTCATTTTCTCCTTCTATTCATCCATCGCATTTGTACCTTGACTTTCACACCACCAGATGGTGGTCAGACAGTCCACTTCTCCAACCTCACAATGCTCTTGCATCAAGCACAGATCTTCTCATTCTCTCAGTCACACATACATAATCAATCATTGCCTGCCGTTCATTCAGTTCGCCACCCACCCTTCTTATCACTCGCCATGTACACCTGTGGATCATTTTGTGCCTAAAGAGGGTATTGGCTATCCCCAGTTCCCTCCCTGTACAGATGTCTACTAGAGACCTAACATTTTCATCCACTTCTGCACCAACACCCCACTCACCAACTACTCCATCCACCTCCACAGTCCCTATTTTTCCGTTCATATCCCCATCATAAACATCCTCTCAAACTTTTTTATGCATGCATACACATTTGCCGAGGTCTTCTTTCGTTCTGCGTGGACAGTCTTCGTTGGTACACAAACATGAACAAACACCCACGCTTGTATTCCTACTTGCAATCTTACCCACACAATCCTTGAATCAACCGTTCCATACTTTCTTATATTCTCCTTCCATCTCTTGCAAACAACAACACATACACCCTCCTTTGCCCTCTCATTCTCACCTGCTCCTGCGCCTATACCCAGACCATATTCACACACTTTCACCCTATCACCTCTCCATATAATTTCAGTCAGTCCACATATGTTCACTTTTGCACCCCCAAGCACTTGGAGAATCTCTCTCTCTTTCTCCTCATCATTCGCACCCCTCACATTCCACATTGAAATCCTCACCATGTCCTTTGTCCGGTCCTTGGTTGTCACCTGTGGATCAGTCCTGGTCCGAGGCATTTTGTTTGTCTTTTTAGGGAACGCATATGGCTTGGTTACAAGTGTACCACCCAACGAATTAAATGATTTCCTGGCTTACAGGAAATAGTTTGACTTGTCACTCAGCGTAGAATCACCCTGGAGTAGAGTAGCGCTACAGTAAGTTGATGTTTTGCATTAGGCTGGACAGTCTGTTACCACATACTGTATACTAAGTTCTCCATGCAAGAGGTATTTATTAAACAAAGCACATGCGTACACCTCTGTTATGCTACGTATTTGTGGGTCGGTTTCTCGCCCTCAAATACGCAGGCTAAAGCGGGTCCCTATTCTAGACCGGGAGGTAACTCCAAAGAGTAGGACTGGACACAAAAACAAGGCAGTAAATATTACACATGTATTCCAGACATTTCACAGAGAACAATAATACATCACAATACATTACAATAGGTTGGCCGGGGGTAAGTTAACTCTGTGCATAAATGCAGTATGTCACTATACCTTCTGGTTGAGGTATGGTACTATTAACCCGACACTCATGGCACATACAACATATTTACATTTCAGGACACAGGAATGAATTTACTATAATTTCTTAAACCCGTATAGCACTGGACGGCACTATATATGAGTTACGTTACACCTGTATTTCAGGTACCTGGTGGCCGGAAGTCTATCTCAGGTAGGGTTGCCCGTAGAGATCACTAGCAGGGGGAACTGCGATATTTTAGTATATCATGACTAACGTGTCGGGACACAAGGCTGGGTGAAGATTTAACTGAACACAGGGGAGGGAGAGCGTAAACACAAGGGAAGGGCACAACGACACAATGGATATTTTCTGGTGGTCACAAAGACTGTCCGAGATGGCGGGACTCTACCGAGATATAGGTCAGGCCACGTTCTGTCTATCGGGCACGTCCAATCTTATATTCTGGGTTCCTGGTCACTTAAATTTGAGAATATACTGTAGGGGATCACTCGTGAGATATCCGTCGATGCACACAATATCTGGGTCTAAGGGTACACACACATATATATACAGTCCACTCACTTGGTTACCACTGGTGGGCCCAGGTTGATTCCTCCGTCCGGAGGAAAAAGGGGCAGAGTGGCGCGTTCCTGGGCAGGGCCCCACACGTGGCCGTGGGGCTAGGGGCTCGGCTCGAAGAGAGCCAGGAGACAGGCCTGACGTCGGGCCTGGGAGTGGTTTGGGGAGACCTCGCCCACCAGTAGGTCGCGCCCTGGTGTTTGGGGCAACTCCTGGGGCAACAGGGGACCCAGGGCACTGGAACCCGGGGCGGCTGGGCTGCGGCAATTGCTAGATGGCGGCGGCGCCGACAGGGTCGCCTCACGGGAACCTCGGGCCGGGGGAGTAGTGGACAGGGCCTGTCGTCGGCTGTGAGGTCTGCGGGGGCTCTGGTCCGGCAGCTGTTCACCCGGGTGGAATCGTAGGGAACCAAGGTCCTGGGTAAGGCCTTGCCACGCCTTGGGTGAAGGGTCCTCTCCAGCTGCTTGTCCTCCTGTAGGGGAGAAACGGACTGTGGCCGGCTTTACTCCTGGCCTGACGTGACTTGTGGCCGACGTCAGAGGGGCACAGGGAAGGATAGCTTCCGGGCGGCTTGTGGCCTGCGCTACCCTGGCCTGGCGTGACTTGTGGCCGACGCCTGAGTTTGCACAGGGGAGGATAGCTTCCTGGAGGCTAATGGCCTGCCTTACCTCTGGCCCGACGTGACTTGTGGCAGACGTCGGAAAGGCACAGGAGGTGAGAGCTCTGGGACAGCTAATGGCCCGTGCCGGCGAGCTAGGAGCACTAGCAGCTGAGGGACGGACAATGGCCGATCCTGCCTCGTGCCCAGTACTGCTTGTGGCCGGTACTGCGGTGCCGCTCTGGGGGGAACGCCTACAGGAGACGGACGACTCGTGGCCAGTCCTGCCCGACCGACACGCGTCCGTGTCGCGGCCCTGTGGCGGGGAAGCAACCGGGGAACGGACTGTGGCCAGTTCTGCCCCGTACCCAGTACGACTATGGCCGATACCACGGCGTTGCGTGGAGTTATAAACTCCACCTCTTACCTGGTTAGCTGAGCTCCGGCCGGAGACTAGGTGCCGGCGACTGCTACCTTTCCGGGCCACCACCTGGGCGCAAGAGGGGCGCCGGGAAGTTACACAGGTAAGCCGTTCCTGTTCCCAGCCGCGCTGTGTTGGCGGCAGTCCCCCTGTGGTACTGGGGGGTTGGGGGTGCTGGTGTCGTCTGCTCCGGCCGCCGTGTGGTTTGTGGCTCCAACCCCTAACTCCTGTATTTCAACCTCCAACATGGATCACACAGTAGACATGACATTCATATGCACCAAGTTCAAGCATGCCCACAGTCCATACATGGATGGAAATAAAAAACTCGTCACTGCTTTCATTTCAGAGGTGGGCCTTTTTTTTCCCCCCTCATTATGGACGTAGTGCTGCTTTCAGGTGTCTGCCCTTTCCTCTCTTCCTTCCATCCTCTTCTGTCTTTACTTCCTTCATTCTGTCCTCTTCCTTCTGCCTATGGGTGACTTTACACTCCCTCTTCCTTCTGCCTATGGGTGACTTTACACTCCCTCTTCCTTCTGCCTATGAGTGACTTTACACTCCCTCTTCCTTCTGCCTATGAGTGACTTTACACTCCCTCTTCCTTCTGCCTATG
>JAGKTI010011155.1:0-27010 GCA_018397915.1 Birgus latro
TTTAAAAACTAACCATAGGATTTTCTCAAAAATATGCTCAATGTGTTTCCCAGGCAAAATTACGTATGTTATCATATCCCACCCTAACCTAACCTATCCCATTATGGCTGCCTGGCTAAGTTGGCTCGCTGCTGTAGTGAAACTAATACCCATACCAAACAGAAGGATACTATACAGTACATACTCACATACTATGTACTATGATATGCATTTATACAGAGATTACTGTACTGATACTGTAATTATTTTGTGGGAAGGAATCTCTCCCTCTGTGTGTGTGTGTGTGTGTGTGTGTGTGTGAGTGTGTGTGTGTGTGTGTGTGTGTGTGTGTGAGTGTGTGTGTGTGTGTGTGTGTGTGTGTGTGAGTGTGTGTGTGTGTGTGTGTGTGTGTGTGTGAGTGTGTGTGTGTGTGTGTGTGTGTGTGTGTGAGTGTGTGTGTGTGTGTGTGTGTGTGTGTGTGAGTGTGTGTGTGTGTGTGTGTGTGTGTGTGTGAGTGTGTGTGTGTGTGTGTGTGTGTGTGTGTGAGTGTGTGTGTGTGTGTGTGTGTGTGTGTGTGAGTGTGTGTGTGTGTGTGTGTGTGTGTGTGTGANGACGAGGTCAGGCGCGCGAGTGTGTGTGTGTGTGTGTGTGTGTGTGTGTGTGTCTCCTGGTGACCAGGCGACATTGGATGTTCAGTAGAGAGGTGGATGGCCACTGTCACCGAACATGTACTCATGGCTTGTGTTTTGTGTTCGATGGAGGTGGCAGTTGGAAAAGGCTTAGCCTGGTGGCCGCGCGACATTGGACATTCGGTGGGGATGTGTACAGACGTTTTGACACCATTTGTGAGTTACAGTCATATTACTTGGGTGCTGGAGGTTCATTGGGAGTGATCGGACAAGTGCGCAGCTTTAACCGTGCAGTACAGGGACGGATGGACATTTTAGCTCTGGTTGCGAGTTACGGCCTGCTTCCCACTCACAGTTTGAGCCCAGCGGCCATGATACCGAATGTTTTTTATCATGTTGGCTGGCCGGCCAAGTCCTCAGGGACTTTTACGTCCGGATAATAGCAAGTAACTTTGGATAATGGTTTCATAGAGCCAAGGCCCAGCATCTGGATAATGAACACATCTGGATACTGACCGTCTGGATAAATTAGGGACTACTGTATTAAAAAATAAATAAACAATATAAGTGTACAAGAAGGAAACTATTTATTCAAAACTACATTTGTTCTAAATGATGTCAATATGAAGGCACGTCTACCAAGGCTACCACTTTCACAACCAAGTTTGCCACTACGTCCCAGTCTGGAGGTCCAACAGCAACACTGTTAAAATAATAAAAAAGAAAAATTGTCTATCAATCAATCTATACAGAAAGTTTGATAAATACAGATAAAGTTTTTAATACTTGTGTGACTGGGTGGCACTGCAGTCATTTTGGCTATGATAAACGGTTATGACATAACTGAGTTATGAAACACCTGTTCACCATACCCTTCATGATCTGCTGTGTAGCACGCTACTCTGTGACGGTTACGGTACTCTGTGATGACATGTTCATACCACCATAAGTGTAACACACATATGGAAGAAAATTTCTGCTATGTAACAAGGTTGGCATTGATTAAATCAAACTGATTTAATCATGTGATTCAATCACTGATTTTTTTGCTAAAAAAAAAAATCATGATTTTTATTTATTTATTTTTTCTTATCTAAAAGTTAACAAAAATAAAATGTGAAGGTTTATATAAGTTGTGTATAACTTTGTGTTGGCATTCATTAATTCAGATACTTAAGCATTAAGTTAGCAAATTTTGGAGAATGGTGCCATTAGAAATAGCTACACGGTATGACAAAAAAAATATATTTACATTTGTGTAACTAAGTACTGAAATTATTTGTACATCTGAAATAATGAGCCATAAATCAAAAACCAAAGCCATAAGACTTGGTAGGCTATGCTTGGTCACTTAAGGCCATGTCATAATAATATTAGCTTAAGATTTTCTGTGTGGTAGTATAATCAGCTTTGGAATATGCTGTCTTGATTACCACTAGCAACTCAACCTTAACCAGCCTTTCAGCCTGAACCATCAGTGGATAGACAGGACATGAAGTTAACAGTATTCAGTATAATGCTTTTGAAATATTAGCTATATAATAAACAGGAAAATCAAATAAATAAAAAAAAATTGAATAAATAAGAAAAAATCATTGATTTTTAATTTTTTTATTTAAAAAAAAATCACCAACCCTGCTATGTAAACTTGTCTGCTGTGTTCAGACCACCAACAATCCATTACAGGATTTGGAAGTTGTGGGGCACATTTGGTGGGGGTGAAGGACAACCAGGGTTCCAGGACGTCCACAACATGCTTGTCACACAGCACAGGAACATTGTTATATCACTACTTCCACAACAGATATGTAATTTGCTATGCTGTATAGATTATTACAAGTTGAACAAAATCACTCTCTTGATATTTACCCATTGTTATATACTGTGTGGAAGTGCTATGCGTAATGTTTTTCTATCTATCTATCTATTGCCAGACGCCTCAATCCCGAACGGGTTGGCCACAAACAAATCGCCTCCATGTCACTCTGTCCCCTGCCATTTCACTACCCCGCTCCCAACTCACACCCCCCTCTCTCATATACCTCTCCACTCCATCCCTCCATCTCATCCACAGCCTCCCCCTCCCTCTTGCCCCCTCCATCTCACTCACATACACTCTCCTCGTCAGTCCTTCACTTTCCATCCTTTCCACATGCCCAAACCACCTTAACGTGTTTCTCCTAACGCTTCCCATCACGTCCTCAACCACACCACAACGCTCCTTCACTTCCTCATTTGTTAGTCTGTCTCTCCATGTGACTCCACATGCTCCTCTCAAATAACTCATTTCCACTGCTCTCACTCTTGACTTCTGTCCTTCCAACAGGGTCGAAGCTTCACTTCCATATGTTAGAGTTGGTATCACAATACTGTCGTGTAACAACTTTTTCACTTCCATGCTCACCTCCGTGTTTCTTATCATTGCTTTCAATAAACCAGCAACCTGCTGCACCCTTTCGAGCACTTCACCCTCCAGACTTCCATCCTTACTCATCACACTGCCCAAGTACTTAAATTCACTCACATTCTCCATATCTTTCCCATCCAATCTCACTGTACATTCACTGGCTTCACTTCTCTCGAAGACCATCACTTTACTCTTCCCTACATTCACCTTTAGATTCCGTTTCTTACACACTCTCCCAAACTCATCTACCAAGCCTTGCAGCTCCCCTTCGTCTTCGCTCAACAACACAGTATCATCTGCAAACAACAGTACAGGGAGTTTTCAAACACTGCCCTCTCTCACTAGAGCCGCTCCAACATCCACTGCCCGACACTGTATCTCTTTTATAACCCCATCAATGTACAGATTGAACAACCAAGGAGACATGACACATCCTTGTTTCAATCCAACCTTCAAATGGAAAGATTTACTCAGTTTGCCATTCACATGCACCGCAGCTTTAGCACCCTCATACATACTCTTCACTGCCTTCAGCAACTTCACATCCTCTCCATATATTCTTAATACCTTCCACAAACCTTGTCAATCCACTCTGTCACATACTTTCTCCAGATCCATGAAGGCTGCATACAACTTCTTGCCCTTCTCCAGAAACTTTTCCACTAAGGATCTAAGAATGAATATCTGGTCTACACAACCTCTTCCCTTCCTAAAACCTTCTTGTTCTTCTCCAACTAAATCCTCTGTAATTTCCATAACTCTGCCAATAAGTATCCTACCATTTATTTTTCCTATTACACTGAGCACGCAAATGCCCCTATGATTACCACACACTGCTTTTTCCCCTTTTCCTTTGTACAGAGGAATAATACCTGACTTCCAATCCTCCAGGACTCTACCCTCCTCCCAAGCCAATCTGCACACCTTCCACATCCATTCTATAACTATCTCTCCCCCATGCTTCAGCATTTCACCACACACTCCATCAATTCCTGGGGCTTTCCCCATTTTAACTTTCTTCATTGCTTCCACCACTTCCATCCTACTGATTTCTTCCTCTCTTCTCACAACCCTCCTTCTCCCTGCCATTCCCCAGCCACTCATACTTGCATTACTTTCATTCTCTATGTTCAACAGTTCATTAAAGTGTTCTCTCCATCTGGTTACTTTTTCTCCCTTCACTAGTACTCTACCATTTTTATCTTTCACACCCCCACTGACTTCGTTGGCACACTGTCTAGCTCTCTTTACCTCCTTCCAGAACATTTTCTTACATTCCCTCCACTGCACTCAAATTCCTTCCAAATTCCTCATCCACTCTCTTCTTACTCTCTCTTACTAATCTTTTCACCTCTCTCCTCCTCACTACATGTAACTGTCGTTCGTCTCTCAGCTTCTTCGACGCCCCTGTTCCTCATCCACTCATTATATGCTTTCTTCTTTTGTGCCACAGCCTCTCTCACCTCTTCAGTCCACCATGCTGTTCCCTGAACCCCCTTTCGTCTTCTTTTCACCCCACACACCACCTCACATGCTGCACAGATTTCTAGACAATACATAATAAATTAGGTAGTTCCAGGTGAATATAAATATCACTCAGGCTTCTCCCTTCCATTATTATATATATTTATATTACGAGAGGACCTCATATGGCATATTTCACAGGAAAAAAAAGCAGGGAAAATTAGCGAATGAGTGCAGGTTGGATGTTACCAAATGATAATTAGCCAATTCCAGGTGTATGGCACTGTCAATTACCTTATTTTTCATATATATACATTATTTTGTATAAGAATAGGGCATAGGTCTCATTTCAATGCATAAAAACAGTGGAAAAATCCGGGGAAGATTTACTTAGCGCAGAGCGGCTGAGCAGACGACACGAGAGGGTAATGAAGGGGAGTCTAGAATGGGGGAAAATGGCTAAATTGTACTGATGACATTAGCAGCTCTGACTATTGTTGGACATTGGCAGTGCTGATAGATGATACAAGTCACCACTTGAAAGCCCGAGGGAATTAAAAATAACACAGAGTCACTCAAGTGACGCCCCGCGGTATGATCCATTGCACCCAACCGTCACGAAAGTGACGACCCGCAGTTAAAGGGTTAAAAGACAATGAAATTACATCTCTATGGTTCTTAGGTTCTCACAACAACCATGAGGGACCTGGGCGAAGCTAGGTCTTTCCTCATCCCACATTCTGCAGTACAGTACATCCTTGAAAAATGTTCAGTTGAATTACACAATTCGCCAATTATGCAGGAGCCATCCCAAAAAATACGATTAAATAATTTTGATATTGTGTGCGTACTTTTAAACTGTGCGTGCACATCTGGGAAGACTGAGCCATTCCAACTACATTCTGTACTACTTTACAAGGCGGATGGAATGCATAAGGTGACCAGACAGTTCGGTATTTCATTTTGTTTGGATTATTCATAAGTTTACTACATTTTCATGATTTCATAAAAGAAGGTCATGTTGAAACTAATGTAATTGTAATTTTCTAAAAGCAGGAAATTTAAGATAACATGCACAAAAAGCAGTACATTTTAGTTACAACTTAAAAAGTGGGACAGACTTTTAAAAAGCGGGACTCTCCAGCATACAAGCGGGACTCAGGTCACCTTATTCAAGGCGTCCCAACTCCTGCTCAGCATTCAAACGTTCTTGCATTGTTCGGGTATGACAGGTATAATTTATGTGTTATACATTGTATTCACTGAATCATGATTCTCATGATAGCACTGTGACCTGCCAAGAAGAACAAGAAGATTAATTTAGAAACAAAACTGACAGTTATTGAATGAAGAAAGCAGGAAAAATAAATTGTGATATCAGTCAGGAGTTTGGTTTGGGTGAGTCAACCATAAGGCTGATTTTAAACAATGATGATAAACTCAAGCCAGCAGCCAAGACTTTTTTTTCTTATTAACCATGGTTAACTTTTTGTAACAAATATACTACTATACAAGTCACGTGTGTATAAAAAGATGAGTAAAATGAGGTGAAAATGTGCCGACTGGGGAGGATGTTGACCATATTCTATTTATTGCATTGTTTATAGTAGGGACAGGTTCACGAATGAAGAAGTGAAGGAACGTTGTGGGGTGGATATGGATGTGGTTGAGAAGATTAGGAGTAATACACTGAGGTGGTTTGGACATGTGGAGAGAATGGAGAATGAAAGACTAACTAAGAGGGTGTATGCAGGTGGGGTGGAGGAAGGAAGAGGGAGGGGAAGGCCAAGGATAGGGTGGAGGGAGGGAGTTGAGAGGTATATGAGGGAGGGGGGAATGAGCTGGGGGGAGAGTAGGCAAATGGTGGGGGACAGCGACTTGGAGGCGTTTTGTCCATGGCCACCCTTTGCGGGATTAGGGCATCATGCTATAGATAGATAGATAGATAGTTTATAGTATTTGAATTATGTGCATTTTAAAAAATGCGGTGAGCATTATCAACCATATTTGCGCATAACTGAATGTCTGTGTGTATATCTTTAAAGGTTTCTTATTAATTGTAACCACCACAGTGAGAAGTAACACACTTTAAGGACTGAGTTACCCAGTAATTCCTTCTCACAAAAATAATGCACCTCATGCTGTCTCCCACACCTTCTCAAACACCCACTAGTTTTTCAAACCCTCTACCTCCTCTACCCCCACACAAAATCCCCAGCTGTCCACTGTCTGCTTTGCCCAACTCAGCTTCCAATACTCATTCCAATACTCAGGTGGTTCACACCTCAGACAGCTCGCACAATGAAAACACTGAGTGGCTAATGCAGCAGTGGAGGCTGCTGTACTCCTTATCCATGAACTGCTTCACCTACATGAACATTTAAATCCCCTCCCAAGACTACAATCTTATTATCCCCCACACCACTTACTACACGTCTTAAGTCATCCCAAAATCTATCCTTCACTACCTCATCCAACCCTGCCTGTTGAGCATACACAGATATAAAAGCAACTTTATCCCACTGAACAAAATTTTCATTATTATTATCCTATCACTTAGTTACTCTCATAACATTCGTGACATATTCCACCCAATTCTAACCAACACTCCCACACCACCATATCCATCTGTCCTACCCTTCCAAAACAACTTATAATAACAATCTCTCCCTGCAATCATTCTGGCCTATCCTAACCTATACCTGACTTCCTGCACATATATCACATCCACCCACCTCCTACTCAGTGCCTCATGGAAAAAAGAAAAAAAGTTGAAAATGGCCGGCACTGGTGGCCCAAAAGCCAACGTAGGCTCTGGCACGGAACGGGTTAATGGGAATCTGGATGGTTGATGTCATGAGGGAGTCTAGAGGGTGAAGTCTCCCCCCGTTAGGTACCTGGGGCCGTATTTATCACAGTGGCCTTCCTCTTCCACAAGAGTCTGTTCCCAAGCTCCAAAACATTTCACTACTGTGAGATGTTCCTATGCGTTGTTCATCTATTTTCATCCTATTTTCATTTGTCTTTCAAGATCCTCATTTACCTACTATTTTTTTCTTTGTATAAGTCTTTTTGAATGCTTTACTGTCAGTGTGCTCTCTTCTTTCATTTAAGTCCCTGTCTGCATCCACTCTTACCACTACTCCCTCTTTATCCCACCACCCAATATCTTATCCCACAACATTATATCTTTCTTTTTATCTGCTGCACCCACCTCCTCCATGTATTCATCAGACACTTGCTGGTTTATTTGTTTCTTCACTTTCAGTTTTTTGCCTTGACTGCTCCTCTCTCTCTCTCTCTCTCTCTCTCTTAGTCTTAGTCTTATTCCTCCCAACTTTACCTTCCGTACCACAGCCATATGAAAAGACAGACCTCCCGATCATCCTCTCACCACCCTCGTATCCATGACACTGTCAAGCACCATCCTGTACACAAGAACATAATCTGCCAGTACCAAGCATTTTTGTGTGCAGCTATGCTTAAACTATGAGCTACAAAAAAACAATCTCCATTCCTGACATACATTTCAGATCAGTAAACTAATATGTTAACAGTTGTGATAATTTTGCCGTTTTTCCTTGCATATTTTGTCTTCTTTCTTTGAATATTCTGCCTTCCTTCCTTGAATATTCTGCTTCTATCTATCTATTGCCAGATGCCATAATCCCAAAAGGGGTGGCCATTTGACTTTGAGTTATTTGTTTTACAGGGAGGGGCACTAACCCTCCACCAACCCACTTGCTGACACGTAGGGAGCACGTATGGTTTGGTTATATGGTTACCACCCAGCGTTGTAAATGGTTTCCTGGCTTACAAGAAACCATTTGGCTTGTCACTCAATGTAAAGCCACCTGTAAAGGAAAGAAAAGCAATAAGAAGTGACAGGAAAGATGGGAGAAATAGGAAGAGAGGAGGGGAAAAGAATGATAAAGGCTAAGGAAGAAGTAGGCAGCACTACATCAAGTGAGTGGATGATGGTCGCCACCACCTACCACTGCTTGATTCCTTTAAATATTCTGCCTACCTTCTTTGAATATTGTGCTTGCATTCCCTGAATATTCTGCCTGCCTTCTCTGAAAATTCTGCCTGATATCTTTGAATATCAATAGTATCCATTGGAAACGAATGACTTTTACTTCCAGTGCAACTAAAGCTTCAAATGTCTGTGTGATCACTTAGCTGACTGTTGGCTGTGATAACCTAAAATTGTCTTCATTGCACTGCCGCATTTTGCCATATACCAAAGGATCAAAGCACGTTTCATTTCCAGCTAGACAGCATTACTTTGTTGTATGTAGCTGGTTATCTCATTTCTCACCAAGTGTGTCACAAATATAATTCATTCCCGGTATAAACGGTATCATTTCCTAACTGTCCATCATTGTATCCACTGAAAAAGCCACTCCATGGTGAAAAATTCCGTGGTGGCATATGCAATGGTCAAATGTTTACATTTATACCATTGCTGACATGCTTTTTATGAATGCCTCCTAACTCCCTAAAAGATCCCAGCACCGCTGGGGCAAGGCCGTTTCTATGAGCAGGCCTGCACCTGAGATTGATGACGTCACAGACTGAGTCGGTATTGCCATCACTCACTCCACTATTTACTCTACAATTTCTTGCGTCGATTCCCCTTAACATCTTCAGTACGGTGACGCTCTTTATACTGCATTCTTGGAGAGAGAGAGAGAAAGAGAGAAGGGGGATCGTACTGAAGGGGAACTAGAAATGTATCTACCAATCTTTAGCTACAATGAAAGAATAACAATAACCAAGCTGCAATGTAGAAACAAGTCCTCCTGTAACAAAAATAATATAGAGGTCATAAGAATGAACATGACTCATGTAATGTGTGAGCTAGTAATAAAGTTGGGGATGAATTTCACACCTGTTAAAATATGCTAAAAATTACAGGAAAATATATTTAGGTATGTTTACCGTACTTAAAATAGCCCTAATATATTTGCTATGACAATAGTACAGGCAAATAACAAAAGTAAACTAAAGAACATTCACTGCCTGGTTTATGACAAACAACACCAATTTTAAGCCAAAGAGAACACTGGATGTGAAGGGGATGTCTAACCAGTAGCCTACCTATGACTGCTACAAGGTCTGGTATGTAAGCTGTTTGACCTGTTAGACTTGATCGGTACAAATGACCCACAAGTACATGGCAAGTAAACAAACAATATTGTGTGTAGTAAGGTACGCTTCTTGATCATAATTAAGTTAGGTAAATATTGTTTGTATTTGAATGCATCTGAAACTCAACAGCTTAATTTCTCAGCAATCACTCAAGTTACAGTGTTTTCCTACATAGTTTGGTTATGCAGAAATGTTGCAGTGCAGTGGTTAATGTTGCAACACTGAATGTTAAAGCCAGTCTTGTTTTGTTTTTTTACTTGTAACTAAGGAATTATATATATACCTGTATATATATATATATATATATATATATATATATATATATACAGTATATATATTTATGTATCCGACTCATGGCATAGGCTTCACAGCCTGCTGTCAAGGCCCAGCAGCCCTCCTACATACCAACACCTCTACATGTCACAACTTCGGTGCTAACACCCACTGTCCATATTGAATACATGCTAGGGCTGTCTCATACAGGACGTGTATTGGTATTAGCGGGGGTATTTTTACGACATGTCTGGTAGATCAGTAAAGCCTGATTTAATGAAATTCAAATCCTTAAATCGTTCCCTGCCCGTGGGGATTTGAACCTGGGTCCGTTAGGAATGCAGGCCACCTCTCTACCGATTAATGGATAAGTTCAACCAAAAATTATCTGTTCATGTGCTAATACAAGTATCTCATCCTCTGTACAGGGTCAAAAGATATGGCAGGGTTATATTTTGAAATCTAACTTAATGAAACCTAACCAAACATACTGTACACAAAACATGTTTCATGTACTGTAGTTATTTATAAATGATTTTAATGATAGTAATAGCTTCACTTTCATGTCAAATGAATAAAATATCACAGTGATAGAAATTATACTAAGTAATCACGTTGCATTTTCAAATTACCGATCTGTAGGCCAGCATTTGAAACTTTCAGAACAAGAACTGCTCCAATGTTACATCCTTTCATTATCATGTTACCATACCTCTTCAGATTAGTTTTCCATGGTGGCAAACTTTCTCAAGTGTGAGTTTCAGGACTGAAAAGTGTGGCTGCGTTTGATCCTTAATATTTGAAATCTCATGTAAGCTAACTCTTATCAGTCTATCTATCTATCTATTGCCAGACGCCTCAATCCCGAACGGGGTGGCCACAAACAAATCGCCTCCATGTCACTCTGTCCCCTGCCATTTCACTACCACACTCCCAACTCACACCCCCCTCTCTCATATACCTCTCCATTCCATCCCTCCATCTCATCCACGGCCTCCCCCTCCCTCTCGCCCCCTCCACCTCACTCACATACACTCTCCTCGTCAATCATTCACTCTCCACATGCCCAAACCACCTTAACGTGTTTCTCCTAACGCTTCCCATCACGTCCTCAAGCACACCACAACGTTCCTTCACTTCCTCATTTGTTAGTCTGTCTCTCCATGTGACTCCACATGCTCCTCTCAAATAACTCATTTCCACTGCTCTCACTCTTGACTTCTGTCCTTCCAAAAGGGTCCAAGCTTCACTTCCATATGTCAGAGTTGGTATCACAATACTGTCATGTAACAACTTTTTCACTTCCATGCTCACCTCCCTGTTTCTTATCACTGCTTTCAACGAACCAGCAACCTTCCTTCCCTGCTGTACCCTTTCGAGCACTTCACCCTCCAGACTACCATCCTTACTCATCACACTGCCCAAGTACTTAAATTCACTCACATTCTCCATTTCCTTCTCATCCAATCTCACTGTACACTCACTGGCTTCACTTCTCTCGAAGACCATCACTTTACTCTTCCCCACATTCACCTTTAGATTCTGTTTCTTACACACTCTCCCAAACTCATCTACCAAGCCTTGCAGCTCCCCTTCGTCTTCACTCAACAACACAGTATCATCTGCAAACAACAGTACAGGTAGTTTCCAAACACTGCCCTCTCTCACTACGGCCGCTCCAACATCCACTGCCCGACCTTGTATCTCTTTTATAACCCCATCAATGTACAGATTGAACAACCATGGAGACATGACACATCCTTGTTTCAATCCAACCTTCAAATGGAAAGATTGACTCAGTTTGCCATCCACATGCACTGCAGCCTTAGCACCCTCATACATACTCTTCACTGCCTTCAACAACTTCCCATCCACTCCATATATTCTTAATACCTTCCACAAACCTTGTCTGTCCACCCTGTCATATGCTTTCTCCAGATCCATGAAGGCTGCATACAACTTCTTGCCCTTCTCTAGAAACTTTTCCACTACGGATCTAAGAATGAATATCTGGTCTACACAACCTCTTCCCTTCCTGAAACCTCCTTGTTCTTCTCCAACTAATTCCTCAGTAATTTCCCTAACTCTGTCAATAAGTATCCTACCATATATTTTTCCTATTACACTGAGAAGGCAAATGCCCCTATGATTACCACACACTGCTTTTTCCCCTTTTCCTTTGTACAGAGGAATAATTATACCTGACTTCCAATCCTCCGGGACTCTACCCTCCTCCCAAGCCAATCTGCACACCTTCCACATCCATTCTATTACTATCTCTCCCCCATGCTTCAGCATTTCACCACACACTCCATCAATTCCTGGGGCTTTCCCCATTTTAACTTTCTTCATTGCTTCCACCACTTCCATCCTGGTGATTTCTTCCTCTCTTCTCACAACCCTCCTTCTCCCTGCCATTCCCCAGCCACTTATACTTGCATTACTTTCATTCTCTATGTTCAACAGTTCATTGAAGTGTTCTCTCCATCTGTTTACTTTTTCTCCCTTCTCCACTAGTAATCTACCATTTTTATCTTTCACACCCCCACTGCCTTCGTTGGCACCCTGTCTAGCTCTCTTTACCTCCTTCCAGAACATTTTCTTACATTCCCTCCACTTTGCACTCAAATTCCTTCCAAATTCCTCATCCACTCTCTTCTTACTCTCTCTTACTAATCTTTTCACCTCTCCCCTCCTCACTACATATAACTCTCTCGTCCGTCTCTCAGCTTCTTCGTTGCCCCTGTTTCTCATCCACTCATTATATGCTTTCTTCTTTTGTGCCACAGCCTCTCTCACCTCTTCGATCCACCATGCTGTTCCCTGAACCCCCTTTTGTCTCCTCTTCACCCCACACACCACCTCACATGCTGCACAGATTTCTTCTGTCAATACCTTGCACACACCCTCCACGTCCCCCATCTGCTCCAATCTATATTTACCCAATCGTTCCTCCACTTCCCTTCTATATTCGGCCTTTATCCCATCCTCTTGTAACTTTTCTACCCTCCTTGTAACAAATACTTCCTCCTGTCTTTCCCTTCTTCTCTTCCTCCATCTTGTTTGGATTCTGATTCTGGCCACCACCAAGTGGTGGTCAGAAAGTCCACTCCCCCAACCTCTATATACTCTTGCGTCCATTATACATCTTCTCATCCTTTCATCCACACACACATAGTCAATCATTGCCTTCCGTTCATTCATTACCCCGTCCTCTCTTCTCACCACTCGCCATGTATACCTATGGATCATTTTGTGCCTGAAGAGGGTATTGGCTATCACCAACCCCTTCCCAGCACAAATGTCCACTAAAGCACTGCCATTCTCATCCATCTCTGCAGGCACTCCCCACTCTTATTAGGCATCCAGAAATTACTGGCTCTTGATTTATACTGTAACTACACTAGATGAATTGGGTATACCATGAATTGATATGTATAACTCTTACCTTGTTATAAATCCAGCCTTATTAAAAATAAAATTGACCAAAAACAATGTAGTAGCATCACTATGACGGTCCAAGGCTGACTGAGTGTTGACAAGTGGCGGCAAGAGTTTACCGACTCACTTGATGACGTCATGGCCCGCTTACATCCGTAAGGCGCAGGCCTGCTTGTAGAGACGGCCTTGGCTGGGGTGAGTTCACAGCATTAGGAGCACTGAACGAGGCTGATAACTCTTACAGTCATTCATAAATTTGTGAACAGTTCACTGGCTTGCGAATTCATCAGACCCGTTGTGAATGTTCACAGCTAATGATAAATACAGGCCTTGGTTTGCCATGGCTTTTTTTCTTTTTTTGGTGAGTTTTCATTTGTTTTGATTAACTTTAAAATTGTTGTTTTAGTCAGAAATATCTTTTTTTCGCCGTGGGAATGGGGGAGGGGGTTGAAAATGGCAAGATAGGCATTTCCAATACAAATGATCATTAAAACAATTGAAACATGAAAATGTTTCATTAGAACCAATAAAAAAAAAAAAAACAGATAAGGAAAAAAAATCCCTAATTATTTATGGGTACTGTATTATACAAGGCAAAGCTATCCAAGAAGAACAAATAAGGTACTGTGTAGAGTATGATACACTCGACCCTCCATTTCCCGGACTAAAAGGGGAGGAGACTGATCCGGAAATCACAAAATTCCGGCCCCACGTACCATTCTCCGGACTTTACCATATACTTTCTCCGAATTCTCCAATACTGTCCGACAATTATTCCGACATTTTAGAGCATTCTAGAATGTAGACTACCTATACCAACATAATCAACATACACAGTACATAAAATAACACTGACACAATAATAATAACTGACAACAGCGGAATTTTGCTAGCTACAACCCTAAGAATGGTTGGTTTGCCAGTTGTTGATGAGAAAATGGAGGATACTATAGAAGTAGATCAGAACGCTGTGAAAAAAGAGGAAAATGAACAAGGGATGGAACACAACAAGGTGAGCCAACCACTCATCAGCTGACCAAGACACAAACACGCAATCATCGAATGTGATCTCGATCTTGGACCGAATCGGCAATTTTAATTGGAAAATATTTTAATCTTTATCACCATCCAGATTTACACACCTATCTGAAATTCAGTCAAAAATTTGTGCTTAATTTAATTATTAATAGAAAAAAGGATTCAGAGTAAAAATTTCTTAAAGTTGGCAGAAGTGTTTTGCCTCTAGCCTAACAACTCGCCTTGACGGACTTTTGTTTTGTATAAATGTCAATTTACAATGCAGATACATTTTTTTTGTACTCATATATTACTGAAAACAGAAGTCTGCTGAGACGTGCTGACGATCTGAAGGGGAAATATCTGCTTACATTGGTGCATTTTTGTTCTGAAACCTAATTTTTAAATTAAGTTATATTAAGTACAATTTTTTTAGCGGATTTCAGATAATTAGGTGCGTATGAGCCTTTGTGGAGAAAAAATTTCAAATATTTTCCAACGAAAAGTGCCCACTCGGTACTTAGTGAGTACGGCTGGATCCCACTGACTTTGTCTGTATGAAAATATACAGTATCTATTACTTATGAGTTTCATTGTGTCCAAGCCTTGCTTAAATTTTACTGTGTTATCCAATAAATTGCTTATAGTAGCATTTGAGAAAGGTAAGAGGCAAATAAGATATTGCCACAAATTAGAAGGAAGTGGTGGGGTGAAGCAGGTTTGTGGCCATGATGCTTTTTATGTATGAAAATATCTTCTTATGGCCATTATCGAGTCAAAACCTTGCTAAAATTATACTGTGTTGCACAGCAGACTGCTTATAATTTTATGAGACAATACTGGCCAGACTCTTGTGAGAATCCCAGACTTGTACAGGCATTTGTCCGGCATTTGATAATATTGTCTGGCCTCAGACCGTGTCTATAAAACCGAAAATCCGGGAATTCGGGGTATGGGAAATGGAGGGCCGAGTCAAGCGCCATCCCCATAAAAATTAAGATAATGCTATCCCACAGTCCCTCAAAGTATGTACAGTCTGTCCTTGTCTGATATGGTTAATTGCTTCTGCATCAATACCATGTTAGAGAAATTTCATGTTACAGGGACTCTTGAAACCCCCTATTTCCTTCCACACCCCTGCCCAAAGTCCACTTTTTTCCCCTCCTCGTGGAGCAAAATTTTTTATACCCCTCAACTTTAATCTCCTCGAAAGCATTAATCTGGTTCAAAAAATTATAAAAGAGTATTATTACAGTTAGAAGCCATGTTATATTAACCTCATGGGAGGATATGAGAAGACACACTATGCCAGAGAGGAGGTAGAGGGGAGAACACTGGTTAAAATCCTTCAAAGTCTATAGCATTTATAACATTTCTCACATCATCATCTATGTTATCTATGGCTTCTTCCTGCTGGCATTGGATATCCTCTTCCTGGAGTTCAGCAGCAGCTAGTATGGGAAAGGAGAGAGTGACGAGTGACTGTTTACGTCGACTCACTTGTTTGGCGTGCATATGATTGTAGATGCTGAAAACACCTAACATCTGCCTGATCACTTCATTTTCTCTATTTGGCAGGGAGGTAGATGACACCCATTGGCAAAGCAATGCTCCTATGATTCATTTCATCACCACCCGCCTGACTCAAATTAGCTTCATGAATGGCCGTGTTAGAGGTGATACTGCTCCCGGAAAACTGTACTGTGTTAGACCATTTTTGTGTTAGCGAAAACTGTGTTAGACAAGGATAGACTGTAAAATAATCCCTCATTTATCTGGACATGCAGTATCCAAAATTTACTTGCTATTATCCGGATGTAAAAGTCTCTGAGAACTTCAGCCAGCCAGCCAGCATGTTCAAACATTTGGTATCGTGGCCACTGAGCTCGAACTGTGAGTGGGTAGTAGTCTGTAACCCACAACCAGAGCTAAAATATCTGTCTGCCCCTGTACTGAATCATCAAAGACGTGCGCTCGTCCGATCACCCCCAAAGAACCTCCAGCACCCGAGTAATATAACTGCAACCTGCAAGTGGTGTCAAAACGTCTGTACACATCCCCACCGAATGTCCACAGTCTCACAGCCACCGGGCTAAGTCTTTCCCAACTGCCACCACCATCAAACACAGACCGGAGGTCACGAGTACATGTTCGGTGACAACGGCCATTCGCCTCTCTACTGAACATCCAATGTCGCCTGGTCCCAGTGAGTTGTGTTTCTGCATGGCCGCTCGGCATCTAACAGACTGCAAGCCATGTGTAAATGTATGGCAAAAGCACCTGTCTGCCTCGTGACAGGAGGAGGAGAATCCTGCCCACAGCTTCACTTCTTTCCCACCTCCCCCTCGTGTCCCTCCTCCATACCCTCCTGGCTCCCCCCTCATTCCCTCAGTCCCTACCCTCCTCCATGGGGATAACACTGACTTGTGAGTTTTTAAAGTTTTTCTGCAGTTTATCTGACTAATGTTGGTTGTATCAAAATTCCACAAAATTCTCAAGAAAGCTCATGAAATTCTACATCTAGACACATACTTAACTCTTGGAAGGTGCTGACAAATTTTGCACTAGGATGGTGGGAAGTTATATGATGGTAAGTTTTACTCCTGAACACTTTATTCTCACTGCATATCTGTGCCTTTACTTATCAGTTTCATGTGTCTTTATTAGCTTATATTATAGTATAAACACCAGCAAAGATGATGGTGTGCCATTTATACCAATATAACCAATTTCCGCGGGCATGTTTGGCTGTGGAATTTTTTTTTGAGCCCCGGGAGCAGTCACTCATCACAGATAACTGATTTTCAAACCGTCTTCGTATTTTGTGTATTTTTGTTGTTTAAGCTTTGTATTCTTGATGTTTGGCATTAATATGGATAATCACGTGTGTTTGTTGTTTATGCTTTGTTTTCTTGATGTTTAGCAATAACCCGCCGAGTCCCACCGATGTACGATGCACGTCGCTACATTTTTCCGCGGACAGACCAAATGACATGCATCGTACGTCACTCGATTGCAAACCCCATTTTGTGCACATTTCAACATTCGCGAGTGATTTTTGGTAGGCATATGTGGGAGACCTTCTTCTACCTGCTGTCAAGCAGGGATACTGCCTGCCCTCACCAAACCCCTCCTTCCCCCCCTCCCCCCCACACTGGGCAATTCACCTGTTAGTTGTAATCTGGCCAGTAAAGGTATGTTCCCCCACGGTCTCTCCAGTGACGAAAATCATCGTGAAAGTGATTCCTGAGGTGGAGGACAAAGAAACAAAGAAGCTAGAGGTAGAAACAAACAGAAGTGATGAAGTGGTAATGTTGTAAAGGAAGGTGCCATATACAATACTGGGGTTTTGGGTGAGTGAACAATACTTATAAACGCCTATATTATTGTGTGAAAACCAATATAGACTTGTACTACAGTACACATAAATTCGTACCAAATAAATGAAATACAGTAATCCCTCCATTATTCGACGCAATAGAGCCAAAGGCATGTTCGGATAGTGGTCTTGTCCGAATATTGGGCCCTGAAGCTCCAGCACTGGTCATTCATGACCCTAACCTAACCTAACCTAAATCAGAAAACTACCTTCCTTCCTTCCTACTGGACATGTATAGCACTTATTTAGGTCCCATTTCACATAAATAATGCACACAAAGCATGAATTAATTGAATTTTAACCAAAAATGATGATTTAGAGGTGAGTAAGGTGGTCAGAACTTGCCAGCATAGTATAAGTATCGAACATGGAATTCATCTTTTCTCACATTTTATGCAGTAAATTATTGGATAAAAAGCATCAAATACAGTAAATGATGTAAATTGCTACCAGAAAAATGGTTAGGTTAGGTTAGGTTAGGTTAGGTTATGACCGGACATGAAATTCACTGGCATTCACCTTTTTCATTGTTTGTGCACTTAAAAACCATGCATGAAAAAATTTAATTGCAAGCAGGAAATTATGATTAACATTTTTGGAAATTTTTTAACACCGTTACAGCATGATGAAAACAGGTTAGACATGAAAATCTTTATGGTAATCATAGGTTAGGTTAGGTTAGGTTATGACCGGACATGAAATTCACTGGCTTTCACAATTTTCATAGCTGGTGCACTTAAAAACCATGCATGAAAAAATTTAACTGCAAGCAGGAAATTATCATTAACATTTTTGGAAAATTTTTAACACATTTACAGCATGATGAAAATAGGTCAGACATGAAAATCTTTATGGTAATCATAGGTTAGGTTAGGATGGGTTAGGTTATGTTATGACCGGACATGAAATTCACTGGCTTTCACCATTTTCATAGCTGGTGCACTTAAAAACCATGCATGAAAAAATTTAATTGCAAGCAGGAAATTATGATTAACATTTTTGGGAATTTTTTAACACATTTACAGCAAGATGAAAACAGGTTAGACATGAAAATCATTATGGAAATCATCTTGCACAAAGTTTATGCATGAGATTAATGATATGGAAAGAACAAAACAAGGAATTTTGATGAAGTTAGGGTACTTACGAAAAAGAAGCCGCCGTCATGATGTAATAACCCACTCTATCATCTAAGACTCTGACAGGAAGACCTTGTACCTGATACACCTTTGCAATTGACAATCACCAGCACTTCTCACCAACACTTTTCACAATGTTTTTTTTTTTAAACTGGGATCACATCAATTCACTGCACTGTACATAACAGTAAATTCCAGTGTGGTCTAGTGACGAGCCCTGGAGAATTTAGTCGCTGTCAGAGTCCGATATGAGCTGACGGAGGCGGCGTAGGGGCATCTTGGTGGGACGTGGTGATACGCTATCCACTGCAGAGGACTCCGAAGATAGACGCAAACTAACATCCGCGGTGACTCAGCCGTACCTGATGTGCTGGGCTGTGGCTCGGAGCTAGAAGGCCTGTCTTGGTGAGATGATGGTGTGGAGCGAGGGTTGACGACGGCAGGGTTGACTGGCCTGAAAAAACTGTCAATGGTCGATTGACGCAAAGGACGATGATTTTGACGATTAATGATGCGCTGACTGAAAGCTCGCACTTCACCCACAAAACCCAAGGGCCCCATCTCCCTCTCGCAGTCCGGGTGTTCTAGGTAGTCAAGGACGAACTCCGCATACTCCCGGAGTGTGCTCAGCCTGGGTATGGTTGGGGTAGTGGCAAGCCGTGAGGAGTCCGCATCATCGTCGCTGTCCTCGTTGGAATCTTCCTGCTGGGTACTCGGATCGGCAACAGTAGATGCGATCTCAGAATCAGACATGATCTGATACCCAGGATCGCCCTCGTCGTCATCCAACCACTCGAGCACTTCGTCGACATCCACATTGTCTCCACCCGCACGAAGCCTTGCATGGAAGTCATCCACGTCAAAACCTAGAAAATCGTGCACCACGTCACTTCCATGAAGCAGCCGAGACCAACCATTTTCTAAAGTCTTGACAGAGACTTCCTTCCATGCACTGGCCCAGTTGTAGATGGCAGACTTGAGGTTGTATCGGCGAAGGTTTTCGAGAGTTTTTTGTCCTCGCATGTATCGTCTTTCCCTGCGATCATCCTTGTCCTCGTACACAACCATCACCTCATCCAAAAACTTACGTCGATATAGCCTCTTCATTGCCACAATCACTGTCTGGTCCACTGGCTGGATGAGAGCAGTTGTATTAGGTGGCAAAAACAGACATTTGATCCGACCATTCTCAGCAACCAACTCCTTGTCTGACGGATGCGCTGGTGCATTGTCTAGAATCAGGAGGGCCTTTACCTGGTCTCGTGGGATTTTCAGTGTCTCCGTCTAATAACGAATGACCTCCTTTACAAAGTGTTTGTGGAACCAATTTCTGAAGATCTTGGTTGTGAACCAAGCCTTCAGAGAATGATACCACACGACAGGAAGGGCATCCATTAACCCACAAAGGCACCTAGGCTGCTTTCCACGGCCTACAATAACGGGCTTGAGCCGGTGCACGCCGTTAGCATTTGCACAGCACAAAGCAGACACCCGTTGCTTGGAGAGCTTGGGGCCAGGCAAACGCTTCTCCGCCTCCTCTGCAAGAGTGTTTGTGGGTATTGAACGATAAAATAGGCCATTTTCATCAGCGTTATAAACTTGACAGAGAGTGAGGCCCTCCCTATCAATCAAGCCCTTCACCTTCTACCGAAACTGTTCTATTCCTTCGTCGTTAGTGTCCAGAGCTTCGCAATGGGTCTTACAGCTGGTAAGTCCGTGTCGTAACTTGAACGCGAAGAGCCAACCTTCAGATGCCTTGAAGTCTGGGGTGTCTTGTAGGCTTGCGAACTTCTCAGCAGCAGCTTTCAGCTCCGTTCCACGTACCAACACACAAGCAGCACGTTGTTGTCCATACCAAATCAACATGGAGCGGTCGATGTCTGCACACTTAGGACTAAACATCACCTTCCTCTCCAAGTTCCTTTTGGGTTCAAAGCGAAATCAGCCGTGTATTGCTGTAGTTTGTCTCGGGACTTCTTGATATCAAACAAGGTGGAGCGAGGGAGGTTGAATTCACGACGAATCTGTGATGTCAGCCACTCGGCGACCACCTTCTCCAATACCTGCCTCTTCTTCTCCAGAGTCAGAACCACTTTCTTCCTCTTCTCAGGAGGTAGGGCCATCATCGCACACATGATGGAGAAGGTGAAGAGCAGCATCAAGCCCTTCAGGAGGTAGGGTATCACCACAAAATGCAATCACTTCGGCCGCCATTGTCGGAGCTGATTTACGAGCCAGGAGCAGAGCGGGAAATGGGATGGACAGACAGACACCACGCGCGTAAACATAGCCGATCGGCACGCGCGGGAAATTCAAACTGACGCGGTAAAAAAAATCGGAATTTTTCCAATTTTTTTGAATTTTTGGCATTTTGGGGGGGTGGACATCCCACGATGTCCGAATAGTGAGGGATCCGAATAATAGAGGGATTACTTACATAATTTAGAGTGGCTTGAATCAGTTAACCCTTCCATAGTTTGTTTTCTTTAGCCAAGTACACTGAAAAAGAAGGAAAATGTATGGTACATCTCTAACGTCAGGATCGTGATTTCTCTATGAATTTTCGATGTTTCTCACCAAAAGTGAAGGTTTCAGCCAAAAAACGAAGAGCCAAAAATCGATTGGGATCTGGGGGTAGGCAGGGTAAAAAACCGGTCGGGACTGGACGGGTTAATATGGATAATCATATGTGTGTCTGTTGTTTATGTTTTGTTTACTTGATGTTTAGCATTAATATGGATAATCATATGTGTGTTTGGATGTCTCAATATCGCAGAATGACCAGAAAACACTGCCAAAATTAAGAGGGGTAAAGTACATAAAGTAGTGTATAGGCAGTTTTTTTTTTTTTTGCATGGTTTTCTTGGTGTTTAGCATTACTCTGGATATTCCTATATGTGTCTAAATATGTCAGATTGACCTGAGAACAGTGCCAAAATTAGGAGGGGTACTGAACATACAGTAGTGCATAGGTAGGGTGTATTTTGGTTTTCATGGTTTTCTTAGTGTCGAAAATTATTTTGGATAATCCTATGTATGTTCTGATGTCAAAATATGGCAGAATGACTGCAAAACATTGCCAAAATTTGGAGGGGTACTGTACATAGTGCACAGGTAGGGTGTTTTTTGGTTTTCATTTTTTTTTTTCCTGCATGGTTTTCATGGTAAACTGTTTAGCATTACTTTGGTTATTCCCATGTGTGTTTTGATGTCTAAATATGCCTGAATGACCAGAAAACGCTGCCAAATTAAGCAAAGGGCCCGTAAAAATTGGTTAGGTATAGGTTGGAGGTTGGGTATTGGTGGGGTCTAGGTACTGCAGGGGAATAGTGTTCATTATCCGGATGTTGCCACTATCTGGACATGCCTCTGGCTCTATTATGTCCGAATAAATGAGGGATTACTGTACTTTCATGAGGAGGTGATGGATGTATGAAAAAACGTTGACCATAAGGCTGGAAAGCCATGAAAACATACATCATTTTCGACCAGTGTGTGCTCAACTTGCATTTGGAAAAAATAATGGAAGAGTATGATACTCAAATGCCAATGTGCACTTGGCTGAAATATGCGCAGGGTTTGGTTACCAAGTGCCCGGGACAAGGCCAGTGTGTTAGTAATTGAACTGCATTGAGCTCATTTTTTTTTTCTAGTTACTCTTACATGCCATGTGACAGGTCATTTGGGATAACTGAGAAATGTATATGGTTGCATGCCGTAAATCTGACCCCGGTTGACTATGACTACATTGATATCATCCATTCTGCAAGCAAAAAATTCAGGGTCTTCCACTTACAGTGAGCCCTCACTAAGGCTGTAACAATCCAGAGGGCCTCTGAGGGTAAATTTTCTAAGGCATCCCAAATATAATAACAGACACGTACAACGAAAGATACCTCCTCAAGGACCACTACGGTGCTAATGATGTAGTGGCCACCAAAGTATGTGTGCAGCCTCACCAGCAAACCTTTGTGCACGGGAACTTCCACCCAGACACTGACAGTGAATCCGAAATACATGGAGGAACGTTTGCTGAAGAAGACAAAAACAAAGGACCTGAAATTACTCCTGCCTTTCTTTGTCCCTCCACTAAAAAGGGGGCGGCTGGATGGGCTTGTGGCATGGCAACAACAGCTTTATGGTTGTGTATGTGCACAGGATGAGGGCCAGGAGGTGGATGACCCAGACTGTAACACCATGGACTATGTCTGTGATGAAACAGACTCTGGGTAAGTGCCATATTCCTCACCTGATTGACCATTTTCTTGACGACTTCGGACTAGACACGGACAACGGTACTGATAACAGAATGGATAATGGACCAATCCCTCACACAACATCACTGCAGGAGACAATGTGAGTGTTGACCATGTTTTGCCAATAAAAAGTATATCCACTGCAATACTAATCATTATTACTGACGTTTTCCTGTGTCATTGTTTGTGGTTATTAATTCTTTATTATTAACTAATTCCATCAATTAGATTATTTTTTTTGCAATGTTCCTTTTTATTGCAATGTTTTAGAGTTGTATTTTCATTATTATTCTTGTTATTAGTAGGTTCTTTTGTTTTTACTGCATTAGTATTGCACAGTCTCTATCTATCTATCTATTGCCAGACGCCTCAATCCCGCACGGGGTGGCCACAAACAAATCGCCTCCATGTCACTCTGTCCCCTACCATTTCACTACCACGCTCCCAACTCACAACCCCCTCTCTCATATACCTCTCCACTCCATCCCTCCATCTCATCTTTGGCCTCCCCCTCCCTCTCACCCCCTCCACCTCACTCACATACACTCTCCTTATCAGTCTTTCACTCTCCATCCTCTCCACATGCCCAAACCACCTTAACGTGTTTCTCCTAACACTTCCCATCACGTCCTCAACCACACAACAACGCTCCTTCACTTCCTCATTTGTTAGTCTGTCTCTCCATGTGACTCCACATGCTCCTCTCAAATAACTCATTTCCACTGCTCTCACTCTTGACTTCTGTCCTTCCAACAGGGTCCGAGCTTAACTTCCATATGTTAGAGTTGGTGTCATAATACTGTCATGTAACAACTTTTTCACTTCCATGCTCACCTCTCCTGTCTCTTATCACTGCCTTCAATGAACCAGCAACCTTCCTTCCCTGCTGCACCCTTTCAAGCACTTCACCTTCCATCTGAGGCTATCCTTTGGTATAGGAATCTTTCTTGTTATTATTACCAGGTCTGCTTGCATCTACAGCTTATAAAACACTGTAACTACCACCAAACTATGTAAAACCATGATGTTGTGGCTGTGTCAACTACTTTCATAGACATAAGAATGTCTACTGTTCACAAATCACACAGTACAACAAGTACTGGATATGTAAATAAAATGACAATTATGAATAATCTTTCCCAAATTTTATGAAAGTTATTTTCACTGATGATACCTTTGCATAAAATTTGGCATACAATCTTCTGAAATTCAACTTCATTTTAAAACATAAAGCAATCCTCTAGCTATAGCCCTGTGGTACTATTTTATGGGTTATTGCTGTACAAAGATCGCACAACTGCATGCAATGTAAAACCACAATGTCTAACATTTTTTCATATTAACAGGAAAAATATATGTATATAAAAAAATTTAAACAATGTTTTTTTTACCAAAAAGTAGCTGAATAATGTACAGAAATGCCACTTTAAAATGCTGCAAACAGAATCATCCTATCCATAATAGTTTTGCCATCATTGCTCATCAAACATTACAAACTCTGACTGCGTTTTTTGGCACATTTAAAGAATGGTGTTTGTGCATCCCACACCGTGCAGAGCCTTAAGCCCTTAACCGCAGGTCATCACTTCCGTGACGCTCGGGTGCAATGGATCATACCGCGGGGCGTCACTTTTGTGATTTTGTGTTGTTTTGAATTCACCCTGGCTTTCAGGTGATGACTTGTAATATCTATCAGCACTGCCAATGTCCAACAATAGTCAGAGCTGATAATGTCATCAGTACTCTCATCCACTGTTGACAATCTAGACATTTTCCCCCATTCAAGACTCCCCTCCCTACCTCCCCTCCATTACCCTCTCGTGTCGTCTGCTCAGCTGCTCAGCGCTACGCAAATCTTCCCCGAAATTTTCCACTGATTTCATCCAATGAAATGAGCCCTATGCCCTATTTTTATACCAAAAAATATACAGTGGAGCCCCTTGGATAGCGACCTTATTAGTCCGCCAAAGTGGCCGCTATCCATGAAATCGCAATCCGAGGGACAAACTTCTTACCTAAAAAAATTAATACAGTCCTGGACTCCATCAGCTATACCCCTAATTTCTTCCATTACCCATCAGTATCACGTCATATTTCTTCAGTACTGTAATAATATAAACGTATACTACATATTCAAAAAATTATCTTTTTCTTTTCCTCCACCCAGTATTTTTTCTTTGGCTTGCCACGCATGTATTGTCTGGCCTTTTCGGTCACTTTAACATTGCCGGAACTTCCTGTTTTTTCCCTGGGCCACCACCGCCTCTTGGGCCAGCCCCCACAGTTGAAGCCATGATATTAGAACACTCAGTAGCCAGACAATAAATGGAAGGTCACAAAAATCTTTAACAATGGCGAGACTGTAACAAGCTGAATGAATGCGCGGCGTGTGGATAAACAATCTTCTTCTTCTTGGGGTAACTGCGGGGAGGTTCACCTTCCACCCATCAGTATCACCTAGATACCGGCATTCCCCCAAGAGAAAAGAAAAGGTAAAGGAAAAATTTAAAACTGTAAAATTTGGTAGGAGAGAGATAGTTGGAGATTAGTAATAAGAAAGGCTTAAGATACATACTTCCACTCCACATGGGTCAATGAACTGAATGACGATAGACTCACACTCACTATCATTGTTACCAGGGTCCGACCTTGGCAACACTGCCCACCTGCTCGCTACATGTTAAATGCCTAGCAGATTTATGCTAACCGTGCAGCATTAATCGCTATGAGATAGTTTCATTCCTGTCGCTATCCATGGATTCGCTACTTCAAATAACGCTGTCTGAGGGGCTCCAACCCACCCCTGAATCACACCTTTTATATACTTCTGCCCAGAATCGAGCTAAGTCTGTCCTTCGCTCTGCTAAAAACAATTTCATCCGTGCTAAATGCTCCCAACTCTCCAACTCGAATTCTTCTTGCTCCTTCTGGCACCTTGCCAAAAACCTTTCTAACAACTTTACCTCATCATCCTTCCCTCCTCTTTTCTACTCTGATGGCTCTGTAGCTATTTCTTCTACTGATAAAGCAGATCTCTTTGCTCAAACTTTCTCCTCCAATTCCACCTTAGACGATTCCGGTGCTGTTCCTCCATCACTTCCCCCCTCTGACTTCCTATTGTCTGACATTAAAATTTCTTCAGCTGATGTGTTCTCTGCCATTACTGGCCTCAATACTAAAAAGGCATACGGTCCTGATGGAGTCCCTCCTGTTGTCCTCAAAAACTGTGCTTCTGTGCTTTACACCCTGCCTAGGTAAACCCTTTCGCCTTTGTCTCTCTACTTGTACCTTTCCTTCTTGCTGGAAGTTTGCCCTCATTCAGCCAGTCCCAAAGAAGGGTGACCATTCCCAATCCTCTAACTATCGTCCAATTGCTTTAACATCCTGCGTATCAAAAGTTTTCGAGTCAATTCTTAACAGAAAAATTTTAAAGCACCTTTCCTGTCACAACCTTCTTTCTGATCGTCAGTATGGGTTCCGTCAGGGACGCTCCACTGGCGATCTTCTCACCTACCTTTCAGACTCTTGGTCATCCTCCTTTCGGGACTTTGGCGAAAGCTTTGTCATTGCACTTGACATCTCAAAGGCTTTCGATCGAGTCTGGCATAAATCTTTAATTTCCAAACTGCCCTCCTACGGTTTCTATCCTTCTATCTGTGCCTTCATCTCTAGCTTCCTTTCTGGTCGTTCTATAGCCGCTGTTGTAGACGGCCATCGTTCCTCTCCTAGACCTATCAACAGTGGTGTTCCTCAGGGTTCTGTCCTATCACCTACTCTCTTCCTTTTATTCATCAATGACCTTCTGAGCAGTACATCTAACCCTATCCACTCATATGCTGATGATTCCACCCTTCACCTTTCCATTCGGTTCC
>JAGKTI010011156.1:0-11422 GCA_018397915.1 Birgus latro
TCCTCCTCCTCCTTGTCCTTGTCCTCTTTCTCCTTGTCCTCGTCCTCCTCCTCCTTGTCCTCGTACTCCTTCTCCGGCTCCTCCTTGTCATCATCATCATCATCACAACCATCATCATTATAACCTTTTTTTCAGCTAAGGATAGGGTGAGGTAGGGTCTGTAAAACAAGGAAATAAAAGACATGAAGGAGGATGAACTAACAACACCACAACAAGTAAAATGGGCAACACACCCATTCGCACACCATTCAAGTAACTGGAAGCCTGGTTCTCTCTCACAGGCCAATCATCTTACTACTACTACTACTACTAATACTACCACCACCACTACTACTACTACCACTACCACTACTACTGTCCACAGAAGCAGTGTTACCCTGCAGGGTGGTGATGCTCTTGTGAACACTCATGAGGTGAGGCATGACCTGCTCCAGAGACCCCTGCCACTTGCACGAGGCACCTGGACACGGACACATGTATGGCCGGAACTCGCAGGCGTCCTCGTGTTCCGTCTTATCTGTGTGCAGGAGTGTGGCCGAGCACCCGGACGAGGAATACTTGCAAGGGAACATCACTGCTGAGGCTACCTTTTCCATGGCAAGGTTACGGATATTTCCTGCAGAGGTGAAGGGAAGATTACAATTTATCTATTATAACCAGGTGCCATATTCCCATAAAGGGTGGCTGTTTGTCTTTCAGACTGTTGTTTTATGGGGAGGGGCATTAACCCTCCACCAACCCACTTGCTGACACATAAGGAACACTTATGGGTTGGTTATATGATAACCACCCTGCATTGTAAATGATTTCCTGGCTTACAGGAAACCATTAAGGGTGTCACTCAATGTAAAGCCACCTGAAAAGGAAAGAAGAGTAATGAAATGTGACAGGAAAGATGGGAGAAACAGGAAGACAGAAGGGCAGACACAGAAAAAGAATGATATACTGTAGGTGAAGGATGAAGTAGGCAGCACTACATCAAGTGAGTGGATGATGGATGCCACCACCTACAACAGATCTTATTAACATCTCCATCTATCAGTCTTAAGCCAGATGCTTTAATCCCGTAAGGGGTGGCCACAAACAAATCGTCTTCATATCGCTCTGTCCCCTGCCATTTCACTGCCTTCCCCCCAACTTACACCCCCCCTCTCTCATATACCTCTCTACTCCATCCCTCCATCTCACCCTCAGTACAATACACATAATTAAGATTCTGTATTTAACTGAACAACTAACTGCCTGAGAAACCCTGGCAATGAAACATACCCTATACTACTGAGGTAACTTTTTTCACATCAAGATTTTGTATACTTCTGGTAAAAGTGAAAGAAATAATACTCCAGATCTCTTCAACAAGCATACCTATTTGTGATACTATGTTGTAGCTACTATAATTCAGCAGGCAAAGGAGGAATAACTGCAAAAGAACATTACTACCGAGGCAAACCCTTCCACTGCATGGTTGATATATCCTGAGAGAGAGAGAGAGAGAGAAACCCTTAGCCAGTACTAACCTAGTGGCCCCCTACACGTTGGACAGCATGTGAGTTTGGGTCGGCAGTTAGCACACACAAGATGTCCACTCTGGCACTGAAGGATGGGTGGCAGCACATAGTCGAAGCACACAGGACACTCAAAGAGGCTGGCTAGCTCTGTGGTGCCCCCGGAGGAAGAACCCGAGGGCGGTGACTGGGGATGCACCGCCCGCCCACTCTTACTGGCAAAGGCGCTCATTCTGGCTGGCTCGGTTACACTCTGAAATGAAAATACAGTCAGTTCTTACTATAGCCTCTGTATGGGATGTGTCTCAACATACATTTCCAAATTAACAGGGATCCCAAGCTTACGGCCAAAGGATGTCAAAGGTAAGTACAAAAAATGCTAAAGTTTGGTCTGAAGGATAAGTTTTAGCTGTAATTCTTAGAGACGTTGGACCATCTCTCAAATCATCATCATCTGGACCTCCAATCCCACCCTTGGGCAGGGTGAGGAGTAGCAACATCACCATCTCTTAAATATCAACACAAATTTTTACTTATCTATTGACTGATTTAGTGACTTTGCAAAGGTTTACAGATGTGCATTATCAAGTACAAGGCGATACATTTGATAAACAAGGCGAATATAATTACATAATGGATGGGTTAGGATAAGTTTGGTTAGGTTAACATAAAAAAAAAAAACTTGGTTAGGTTAGGACAGATATGGTTGGGTTAAAATATGACAACTTAGGTTAGGTTTGGTTAAACAGGCATTGATAAAGGCAATTTCGTTCAAGAATGGCATTCTAAGATGGCACATGATGGTGACTGTTTGACACCGTTAGGGACTGTAAACTAACACTGCTTTTTAAATGCTTTTCACCACTTAAAAAAATATATATACCACAAAATTTAACACTGC
Source organism: Birgus latro (assembly GCA_018397915.1). NCBI lineage: Eukaryota > Metazoa > Arthropoda > Malacostraca > Decapoda > Coenobitidae > Birgus > Birgus latro. The sequence continues at coordinate 2,407 of JAGKTI010011156.1, forward strand.
AATAAGAAAATAATAAAAGAATCCGATGACCCAAAGTAAAGAAAAAACAAAACTACAGAAAAAGGCAGCACTATGTCTCCTTCAGGATTACCAGTTATGTTTTATCATACTGTCAATTCATCTATGACACCTAAATTCTGCAGAAATAGTTAATATATCAAGTATCATCTCTACAAATATTATACAGTCGTCTGGATCTATAACAAACACATCACTAGAAGGAAGTAATGCCAAAATTCCAACAAATAAAATGAAGAACTTCGAAATTTAGGCAGACAAACATATCCCTTGTATCAAATTCGATAAAAATTAATAATATTTCTCTATCTGCAGCCATTAAGCACAACGTCAAATGTTGCCAATACCTGCATATATGGCTTGATGTGCAATATAGTTAATTCAAGGTCACTAATTGTCGCCAAGAAGTAAACTCAAGAAGCAAGATTTCGCTGTCATGACGTAATGCCTCAACTATGCACTCCACTTCCACTTATTTCCACCATCCACCATTATTTCACGTACTCGGCCACTTAAATCTGCTAAAATTGATACCACAGCCACCCGAGAGAAGCCCCTGATCCCCCAGTTACCTCATATGTCTGTTTGTTTTGGTAGAGGCACAGAGGTGAGTCACCAAGGGGGCGGCCATCACACGTCTTTTGTTTACTCCATTGATCAGCGGAGAACCACTTTTGCCCGCCATTTTTAAATGTACATTCCCTTTAATCCTAGGTATACCGATTTTTTTCTTATTTTTCCTGCCCTATTGAAGTTTCCTAACCCACTTCTGCTCAGATGATGGTTAAATGTAGCCATAGTGAAGGGTCGATTTGACTTGTAACCAAGGAGACTCAATTCTCCTTCGTAATTAAGGTCCAGTGAAGTTCATGAAATCACGACTTATTCAAGCTCTGAGGGTGGATTTCATCATCTTAGCTATAACCTACTCTGCTTTTCATAGAGGTACCATCTATGCACTGAATGACAACCATAATGCACGAAATCATACATAATGTTGTAGATTTGACAAGTAAGGAAATCCATTCCTATCTTATAACTATGCACCAGGTCAACCCTTAACTGTCCTCCTTCGTCTGCATTTTCCTCTGCTGATAGTTTTTTATGTATGATGTGTCCAGGCATCTTGAAAAGAATGAATCTTGAATCTGGCTCACTTTAGTAAGTTTCTGCTTGGAGAGAACAACTTTGTGTGCTTCTAGTCTTTGGTTTTATCTTCCTTCCATTAAAAAATTTACTGGAAGCCAAGTTTGCACGGGAGCTATTATTGTATAAATACTGGTGTTGAAGTGTAGGGAGAGCTAGGAGTGCTGCCACATTACACTTATCTAAATCATCATAATCCCATTTTCCTCCACTTATATGGGGTGAAAGGATTCAGACTAATATGGAATCTCACTGATGGCATGGAGCAGAAGACAAGACAATCTACCCTCTTGTGCTAGTGAGGACACAAGGCTGCTTGTACACATCTACTGAACAATGGCTTCATCATTTTCGATAACAGTTTCCAAGGACGAAATCATGGACCTTGGGTGACTGAACTAGAATGAGTTTTTCATCCATCTGCCCATTCATTCACCGGGGTTATGGACTAATTTTTACTTTTCAGGTTTAAACTAAATCCTCTCCAGCTGATGGTGTGCCCTCATCTTAGTGGGTGACATAATCTGGTCAACCCTAAAGTCACAAACACACAAAAACTTTTTAATTTCCAGGAGTATAGACATAAAACTAGTACAATACTGTATCATTAGAAAGGGATTTCATAATGCAGTAATAAATGCTGTCATCACAGTTTTGATAAAACCCACTGGAAATTGGCAAACTTAAAAAACTTTTAATACCCACTATGTTATTACTTCATCAGGTGGTGTGGAAAAGCAACAAGAAAGTGTAAGCTAATAATTTATACTCATATACAAAGATAACTGGCACCCCATTTTATCCAGTTCATTTTTGCATATGAAATCTATGTCAATATAACATAAAAGAATAATACATTGAGAAATACAAAACAACTATGGAAGGTGTTAGAAAACCTATGAAGTAAGAGAGAAGATATCCCTTAGTTTCAACTGGTTTCAAAATTAACTGGTTGAGCAAAATTCTGTTCATTTCCTATCTTCAATTAACTGAATATACTTAATTATTTTCTATCTCTTAATCCATCTATAAGCAGATGCCATAATCTCATATCATGTGACCACAAACAAATTGCCTCAGTGTTACACTGTCCTCTGCCCTTACAATGACCTCCCTCCAGTTCAACCCCCCTCTTTCTTACAATGACTACCAGAAAAGTGAAAGAAAACAAAGTTGGATTTAGCTCTAGCAAACTTTAGCTTTATTTATTATACTCAAAGCACAAAATTGCCTCAACATTACCCTGTCCTTTGCCATCATACTGCCCTCCCTCTAACTCACACTCCTCTCTTCTTAAAATGACTTAGCAGCATGAAAGAAAACAAAGTTGCATTTAGCTCCAGCAAACCTTAGCTTTATTTAAAATACTCAAAGCACAAAAAACAGGAATGCATTATACATAAAGGGGTACAAAAATCAATAATAAAATATATGATACATGTTACTCATTTTAAAGAATAAAGTCTACAATTACTCTCTATTGTAGAAAAAATAACCTAGATATCATTTGGCAGTACCTCACTATGCTTAAGCTGCAAAATATCTATATACATCATTAATACCCCTACAAAATCCTTATAATTAAACTGAAGGATGGTTGACAATGGTTTAAGAAAATATGACAATTCCAAACTCATTTTTCCCTGCAAAGTACAATCACGTTCAAAAGTCTGCCTATTATTCCTGTCTCTACTCATTTCCCTCCTTGAAGCAATATATAAAAGAGAATCATATAGGGGTAGAGGTGTATATCAAGCCTCTCCCAGCTTAGGAATATCAGCCAGCAAGGGGAAGTGAGAAGAGGTGAAATATTAGGCAAACTTCTGTCTCCAATTGTACAATCTAGTGGCACATTGTAATTTTCACAGTATATTTCCCTTGGGCCCTTTCAACATTACAACATCCTCATTATATTCAAACTGATGATTTTATTCAGCTTAGCACAGCCTCTTAGTTGTGAAGGTGTTAATGACGACTATACAGTGAAGGGGTATGGGAAGGCTACTGTACATCTATCCCTTCCAGTCCAAGTCTCTAATGAGCTGAAAAAAATCAATGATGTACTTTATATTTTAATCTTATTCAGCTTAGGAGAGACTTATGGAACAACAGGGGGATGCTGTAGCCTTCATTAACCAATTTAATAATAGACATCTATTCGAAGTTTAATAAATACATCTGGAGAGAGCTAGGACAGTGGCTCATCTATGTGAACCCAATGGACTGCAGACTGTAGTTTCTCTATTCCCTGCAGTCCACCACATTCCTTTTGGAAGATAGGGAGAGAGACTGTAGTTTTCCTGTTCCCTACAGTCCACCATATTATTTTTGGAGGACAGGGAGAAAGCCGAGGGACATCTCTATAGTATCATCAGGTAGCAAAGCAGCCTGGTTATACTGGTGCCACCACTTGAAGACATCCCTTACCAGCACTGAAATAAAATGGAAATATATATCACTAGGACTTGAGAACAAACTGCAGACGATCCACTGTGACAAAGGGAAATATTGGGTGAGAGAGAGAGAGGTTAGAACTTGAATTCTTTATTTTCTCTAAAATGTAGCTGTAAATGTTAGAGAAAATAAAGAATTCTGGCCCTAATCTCTCTCTCCCACCTAACATTTTTAAACTGCAGATGTTATAATGTTGAAAGGGTTAGGGGATATAGGAAGAAGCACTTGCGATTCCTTCAAGTTACAACTACCCACAAACGTAAACTCAATCTGTGAATACCTGAGCTGTGCAATTTCTATGTATTCTACAATTTATATTTACAGTTTGATTTGAAACTGACACTTTACAGACAGTTACATAGAACTTTAAATTATGTAACAACTTAAGGTACCCAATTCTATAAGATTATCAACATCCACCCACAATGAATTTTTTCTTATGTCAATCTTGCCTTACCCAGATAATAGTAATCAGCTTGGTACAGCATCTCAACACAGAGGGGTTAATGAAGGTTTTATCTTACCCCTCCAATCTGGTCTCTGTTGAATAAAATTATCTGAATACAAAAAAATTGCAGGATATCTCAGGAAAAGTGTTACAAAATTCAGGAAGAGACTGAATAGGGAGGCTGCCAGAAACTGAGCAGTGTGGACAGCTGCCATTCAATGACCAAGGCCAACACCTGCATGCTTGAACCTTTATAAACGATACAATATGATTCCTGGTCTAATTTAGAGTAACAAACAATGTACAGTACTTTCAACATAATATGTCCCATTCTCAACTGTTATGAAGCTAAAATAACTTATGACCTTATGGGTGAAATTTTGAGGATGACTATTTGCCTGCAAGATCCCCAATAGCTCTAGCTCTATAATAGGTGAAAATTGAACCCAGGATTGAGATTGAGAAGCTGAGAGAAAGGATGGGACTTGAATGTATTATTGTGAAAGGAGGGGTAGACTAAGATGGTTTGGACATGTTGAGAGGATGGGAGATGGCAACTGGGTGCAGAAGGTGAGAGGTGTGCACGTCAAGGGTAAGACTGTGAGGGGCAGACCAAAAAAGACCTGGGATGAGGTCACAAAGTGTGACCTCAGGGATAACGGACTGTAGAGGGAGGTTACCAGAGGCTGAGCAGCATGGAAAGCTGCCATTAGGTGACCAAGGCTGATGCATGCAAGAATGATGAGGCCTTCATAAACAACACACTCCTTCTCATAATTAATCAGGCCAAAAATAACCTCCTGATGTTTGGCACACTTTTCCTGAGATACCTCAAATAAAAACGTCATTGCAGTGAAGGGATTATGAGTACATTTTGTTGAGTGGAAGCAAATGGCAGGGAGATCATAAACTAAATACAGTATAATCACAGTGAAGTATTGGTATACTTATAGCTGCACACTGGGACAAATTTCATATTCCTTGTCTCAGTCACTTCACTCCTTCTGTAACTGCAGATCGCAACCCAAAATTCAGTGTACTATTTACTGTCCGCATTAGTTACTGTTTACATAAGTTAAGGATGTTGCATACTTAAGTAAAAGCTTGAGGAAAAAAATGTATCAGCCTAACCTGGATTCCTTTACACAGTATTTAAAATGTGCTATGAAATCCTCTCTTATACACTCTTTGCCACTACACTGTGAAGGAATAATGCTGCCTGCAGCATCATCTGGGGTAAAGTATACTCCTATTTCACTAAAGAACCTGAAGCAACTTTCTGGAGGATTGGTATATAAAGGATATCTCTGAAGATGTGTGCTTGATTGTGGAGTCTGCAAGGATTTATTGACTATCTGAATGTGACTGAGTAGAGATAAGTGATGCATGGGAAAGATGAGACCCTGTTAAATGGTACAAGGTAATAATGAACTCAGAAAACAAAAAGGGTGGGGTTGTATTGTGGTGCTAATGTGATGCTAAAAGATCATGTATTTACTTTGGGAAAAAAAGGAAGATACCAGGTACTGCTTGACTGTTGATGCTAAAGGTGAGGTGTAGTAACCAATCATCATACTATTTAACCATACTTGTCTTCAATATATCACCACTCCTTACCATCTATACAGTAGCTGAATGAAATAAGTTGAGTGAAATCTGTTTACAGCTTCCCCTCATATGGTTTGTTGCCATCATAACATGTCCCTCACACATATTAATAAAAACAGTATATATTTTTTGCTGTTCCTTTAATGCCTACATCTAAGATTACCCCTCACTGTGCTTTAATATTTGTAGGTTACCGAATGAAGAATCCGAATATAATAAACTGAACTGCATTTAAAGCCACTGCTACCAAAAATCCAGTTCAAGATGAAGATTAACAAGAGATTCTTTTGTAATTTACTAAGAAATTACAGGAAATCTTGGGACTTTCTTTTTAAATGACACCGTGGTATATGTAGTGACTGCCTGCCTCTTATGCTATAGTATAAAATGCATAATATAAACAATGGAAGTACTGGCACGTCCAAGGCTTACAAAAGGCTTACTGTTTTATGTACACCGGCAGGTCCTGTTATATGAAGGGGATGTGTTAATGAAGGACTGCATGGATGGTGGAAACTTGTGTAAGGGATTGAAAAACAGGATAACAAAAACTTGTATGAGTGAAAAAAAGAATAGTAAAGAATCATATAACAGAGTGAAAAATAGGATTGACTCTATCGGATATGTTTATGTGACGCTACAGAACATGGTGAATGTTTTTGGCGTATCTGAGAGCCAAGATTCCGGGGGCTTGAATGTTGAGTGAATGGATGCGTGGCCCATTGGACTGGGCAAATCTGGGCTGTCTGGACATTGCTACTCCTCACCCTGCACCTAAAGTGGGAAGGGTGGTCCGGATTATGATGATGAAAAACAGGATAGCAAAAACTCGTACAACAGAGTACATAATTTAAGGGAAAAATAGGGTAAGGTTAATTGACCCCCACGGCAATATCAGAGTTTTGTGTTTGCATCACTGAGTTTGAATCTAAATTGCCCATTCTCGCATAATTGGTTTCTTGTGCAGTAGATACTCATATAACCGGACCTGTCTGTATAACTCTACACACTGGGAACATAAATAATGACAAAAACAAAAACAATAATATTTAAATACTGTAGGAAATGGTGACTCCTTCCCTAATGTACCAAATAAATAAACAGCAATTACACCACCTGTATTTTTTTAGCCAATAATTTCAAGGCTAAATACACTTCATAAAAACACAAAATTCATAAGAACAATGAACACAGCACATTCATACAGGGTACCACTTGTAAAGCCGATTATTTCTGATGTTGAACAATCTTATCTGCATATGTATCTCTCAATCTGATGACATATTTTGCATTTAATTCTTGCTCCAAAAAAATATCATTCAGCTGTGGAAGAACTTTTCAAAATAGAGAGGTTAGACAAGGCATTTATTTACACTATCAAAAGATAAGGTTTGCCCAGAGCTGAATATAGAGTTAGCAAAAGTGAATTAGTAAAACAGGTCACCAGACTGAATGCTTTAAAGAATACAAAAATAATCACAAACAATATGCTGTGATTCTGTGTAAGGAAAACTGCCATCTGGTGAACTAGGAGCAAAGAATGTACAGTATATATATATATGAGAGAACAATGGGGTTGAGTATTTCAGCTGCCACTAAAATGACTTACAAAATCCTGGGACAATATCATACAGAAAACTAAAGTGTCGAGGTACAACTCAAGCCCAACATTAATACATATTTAAGGTGTAACTCAGTCTATATAATTTTTAGTTCTGTATATCCAGCTGAGAATCCAATGTTACTAAAAACTGGAATAATTTTTGGCCAAGAAGGGTGCCTGAAATTTGAGCTGATGCTGGAGTAGTTTTTTGCACAATGTGACCTCTTCAGTCTCATGGTATATGTTATTCTTCCTATCTCTAGACAATTATATTCAGCTATGGAGAGATTGCAGGAGCTGGAGGGGACAGGAACAGCCTTCATTATCCCTTCAGATCTCCCCCACATTGAATGAGATAACAGGTAGGAAGAATAACCCTACAAAACATATCACCAGACTGGAGGGGTTAACATGTGTATTGTTATGGGAAAATTAACTCCAACATGTGTAAATGCCCAAGGTCCATATTATCAGGTATGGAGACTCCCTAACACCTCTTCCTAAGTGATTTATTTTCTAAACTACCTATTAATGTCCTCTTTTTTTGCTTCCTATATCTTTTCAATGTGCACATAGATTGCATAACACACAAGAATACAGTAATGGAGCAGAATCAGAAATAAACTGGTAAGGAAGAGGTGTTAGTAAGCTTCCGAACCACACCAAATTACCGCCCCATGCATGTTCCGGTCAGCAGGGGAGTACTTTTTTATATTTATTTATCTATTTTTCTTTTTCATGCAAGGAAGAAGGAACCAAAGGCCAGGAGCCTGCAAACCTCTCAAAGAAACAACAAACACAATAAAAGAGAGCCAAATTCAAGACCCGTTCATTTCGAGACACAAGAAGCCCTCAATATAAGCTGCCTATTTGACATTCCTTTTGGCTATCTCTTCCCTTTAAACAGAAAATCATCTATTAAAGTTCTATTAGTTTTCTGGCTCTTGGGAACTGAAGAAAATTTGCCATTTATTATATGGTAAATGGGGTTGTTTTCTATGTCACAAGAGATTTCCGAGATTTCCTTAATGTCTCTTTCATGGTGATTTATTTTGCATATTGCTGCTAAGAATTATCTTGTATGCTACTCAAATAACTTTAATATCAATATAGTCTGTATCAGTAGTGCAGATGACACAGATGATGATGATGATGATGATGATGATGATGATGATGATGATGATGATGATGTTGAGGATGATGATGATGATGATGATGATGATGATGATGATGATGATGATGATGATGATGATAACAACAATGATAATGATGGCAACAAAAACGACGATGATACTGTGATGTGGTGTGCAAAACAAACCACTTAGGAAGAGGAGTTAAGGAAATCTCCAAAGCAACTAGGAAAACAACCCACACGCGTTCTTCCATCAGTCTCCAGTACACAACATCAGCTGGACAAACAACATAAACAAACAAAAAGAAAATAAACAATATATATATAAAGTAACTGAGATCCAACTGAGTAATGGTCATGGAGTTGAAAAAAATGAGGTAAGGAAGCTCCCTAACACCTCTTCCTTATTGATTTATTTTGGGATAGGGCTGGCTAATATTGTTTGGTATGTTACTTATGCAGAGTATGGTGACAGTGGAAGGATTTGGGTGACACAGAAGAGGATAGTGTAATAATGAGAATAAATCACTTAAGAAAAGGTATTAGGGAGATTTCTTAACTAGTGAGATTAAGAGACAAGAACACTTACAGGCCACTTTACACTTAA
>JAGKTI010011156.1:12310-24464 GCA_018397915.1 Birgus latro
TATAGAATGACAGACAGACAGATAGATACATATTACTGATGTAAACTATATCAAGTATTAAAGCAAACAGAAGGCAGGAAAATGTTAAGGCACAATAAGCAAAATAAATCACTAAGGAAAGGATGCTTGGAAATTACATCATGGACTGGATGTGATTTCGCTTTGCTTAGTGCTAAGGTATTATATGCAAAATAAATCACCTGCAAAAAGGTGCTTGGAAATTACTCTGAATATGTCCCTTAGTGTATTTAGTGTATTTGTCATGTGGACTGGAAGTGACCTCTCTGCTTTGATCTCGATTTGCTTAGGTGCTTAGAGAATGAGCTTTGTACTTAGGCAATTCCCATAACAGTGCCAGTTTGTTAAGCTGGTATACAGTAATTGGGTGGCATATTACTCCTTCAATACGACAATCATTCATTCATCGTTTTGCTTATAAGGGCTCCAACATGCATCCATCGGCTGTGGTCAACTAACAGCGGATCTCTATGCAGCTTGACCTCTGGCAGCCCCCCTATTCAGTTCCCTAGTTCTGAGGTCACACTCTATGACCTCGTCCCAAGTCTTTTTCGGTCTGCCTCTCGCAACTCTATCCCTGATGTTCGCAATGTTTTTATACGCTATATTAACCTGGGCACCAACAATTTATTTTATGTATTTTATGAGAGATTAATGATGGCCATCAATCATTCATTTATTTATAAAGGCTCCATACTGCATGCGTCAGCCTTGATTACCTAATGGTGGCTCTCCATGCTGCTTGATCTCTGACAGTCTCCCTATTCAGTCCCTTATCCCTGAAGTCACACTCAATTAAAAAGTAGTAATGAACATGAGAGTATTAAGGAGCAATAAGCAAAATAAATCACTAAGGAACCTGATGGCAGCTCTCCATGCTGCTTGATCTCTGGCAGCCTCCCTATTTCCTTATCCCTGAGGTCACACACAATTAAAAGGTTAAACAAACATGAGAGAGAAGGTGTAATAAGAAATATAAATCACTAAGGAAGATTTGCTAGGGAGGTTTTAGAGTTCTCAGGGAAGCAACTCTCTCACTGCCACACCTTCCTTTGCAACCTATTTTAGATAATGAGAGGAAATTCTAATCAGCTATAGTAAGTCACAGGACCCTAATAGTGTTTAAATTTCTACCATCAATTGCTCCAGCTAATGCCACAGGATTTTATTTGGTTGAGAGGGAGACATACAAGCCTCAGTATTAATCAGAACCCAAGTCACAAGGCACCAAAATAACAACATGGCACTGCAATGGTATATATCATAAGGAAGGGATGGGTATTTCTGAGATTTAACACTGAAGTAGACCCATAAATACAATGACATTCTTTTTACATTCCTTCTACTCACAAAGTTTATACAGCTCAGGAGATGCTTTCTAAACTGGAAGGGTTAGAAATAGTCTTCATTAGTCTAGTATCATATATCTTTCCTAAGCTGAATAAAATGGACCAGTAAAAAGAACAGCTATAAAAGGATGCCACCTGGATTCATGGGGCCAAAACAATATCACCTGCTGTGGTTCATCTGTAAATGAGTCACTGTACACTAAAATATACACTTAATATACATACATGGACTACACAACCTCTTCAACAAGCAATGGGTTTCCATAAACATAGGCTTAGTTATGGAGACAAATTAATTCCCTTTGCTACAATAGCATCTCTGTTTTTCTCTTGCTATTTTCAGATAATCGTATTCACCTCAGAAGAGAGTTTCAGAACAGGAGGGGGCAGTTATAAAAGGTTGTCTGGACACTGCTACTCCTCACCCAACCCTGGTGTGTGAAAGGAGGTCCAGATGACAGGATAGGTTGATATCTTTTTATAGTTGAGAGATGATGATGATGATTGTTATTATTATTATTCACTCTCATCTTACATGTCAGGACCAACTTGCCTAGCTCCAGGCTCCTATGCTCCTCATGGGGAAATACAGGATTGGATGATGGATGCATGGATTATTGTTACTATCATTCTGTGCTTTTACCATTCAATTTAATTTAGATTAAGAGAATTCCATAACAGCAGTAGGGTTAATGAAGGCTTTACCTAATTTCTCGTATCTGATTTTGGTGCCTGGTGGTTTAGTGGGTAATTACGGTGCTCCAATCGAACTGAGCCGGTAAAGGTTTATATCCAAGGGGTGGTTGGGGTTTATTGCTCACGTAATGCCATTCAGGGATGAGTGAGGCTGGTCACTCTCATCTTAAATGTCAGGACCAACTTGCCTAGCCCCGGGCTCCTACGCTCCTCTGTGGGGCGACGTAGGATTGGATAATGAATGAATGAATGAATGATAAAATCGTCTGGAGACCAAAAGAATTAAATTTAACATATCACTGTTTTAAAAGGGCTACTAGTATAAACCACCTCCTTCATTTAGGGAACTCTCTCCATAGATAAATAAAACTGTCTGATTATAGGAAGAAAAAATGTCATTGTAGTGAAGGTGATATTAAGACCATGGCTCATCTTCTCACAAGTTAAGAGGGCTCCCTAACATCTCTTCCTAAGCAATTTATTTTGGTTATTACACCTTAACCTCCTCTTCTGGATTACATAAATCATTCTAATATCCCCAAAATAATGTACAAAATGATACTAGCCAACCATACCCCAGAATAAATCAGTAAGGAAGACGTGTTAGGGATAACCAACGAGATGTGTTACGTACTTAAATAATTCTAATATCCCCATAGTCTGCATAAATAACATACAAAACGATATTAGCCAGCCATACCCAAAAATAAATCAGTAAGGATGAGGTGTTAGGGAGCTTCCTTAACCAATAAGAACACGAGCCAATAGCCTTCATGACTGTTTTGCATTACTGTTATAAGCTAAGGCAGGGCAACTCAACCTACTGAGTTACGTTTCTCCCCTTGGCGCATCTGAATGAACTTACCACATTGTAAGTTCTGAGATTCATTTACGATCATACTGTAGGTGGCACAGGAGGTCTCTTAGCACCCTTTCCTTAGTGGTTTAGTTTGCAAATTACACCTTAACATCCTCTTATCGGTAATTTATTGTATTTTAATATTAGTTTTCATCAATAACACAGTACTTGTAATACAGTAGTACTAGAATTGTAGCCCCAGGTTCATCTGAAACATGGGCATGATGGACTGAAGGATGAAGCTGCCCTCATCCTGCAGTCCACCATCGTCCTTTTGAGGGATAGGGAGGGAGCTGAGGGACGTTTGTATAACAGGCAGCTCCACCACCCAGTTATATCTGTGTCACCAGCAGCACAGGGAGTTATACTATGCAGAATAAATCACACAGGAAGAGGTGTGAAGGGATCCCCACAGCCACTTAACATACAACCCTCATCTTCATTCTTCCTCACCTGAGACAAAGCAAGGAAAAAGTTCTTCCTTATTTACAAAATATATCTGTCTCTATTCTATAAAAATATATATACAGAGAAATAAAATACTGTACTTAAAAATCTATAACCTATGGGAGTTCCTGAATGTACTACATTTTTTTCAGCTACCTCGGAGAAAGGAAGGAACTGATGTAGGTCTGCCACAGGGAAAATCGGCAAGGCAGTTCCAGTCCTTGTTTAAGATATAAAAAATGGTTCAATATCTGTACAAGTGTAGAGAACCTTGCTCAATCTGCCAAAACACACACAGGCCCATATTCTCGTCCCTAACACCCATTCCTAAGAGAATCATTCTGTTTCTTACACCTTACTTTCTGCTTCTGTTAAATAAATCTTTCCAATATCCTCACTGCTTATTACCCTTCCTGTCCTCATCTATCACATATATCCTTCCAATATCCCCACTGCATAAATAATGTACAAAAGGATATTAACTCCCCATATCCAAAAATAAACCGCTAAGGAGGAGGTGTTAGGGAGCTTCCTCAACTGACAAGAATACAAGCCACAGTCACCCACAAAAGTTATGCCCCTGATCCTGGCTATCTGTGAACCCCATAAGTGCAGGACAGTTACCCCCCTTTAATACAATGATATATTTAGCTTGTTCTTGCTGCCTACTGGAAATTTTATTTAACTAAGGAAAGATCTCCTATTCTGAAAGGCTTAAGAAAGGCTCTATCTAGTCCCTCTTAAGCCTCTCCCAAGTTGAGTAAAATCACCTGAATGTAACAAGAATAAGCCAGAGAAGTTACTGGATTGAGAGAATTATTATGCAAGAATGGAGAGACCAGCTTTTCCTCATTAAGTGTAGGTGAGGGTATAATTTGGTGAGAGCCTAAGGGTGCAGCCACACTTGCCTGAAACATCTGATTGACAAGATGAAACGAAGCAACAGGTTGAAGCCTGAACATTCGACAGACCCAAGCCTTGGTTCCTCTTATAGATCACATGTCTGAAGCACGTGTGGCCGAACCCTAACAGTGAGGAGGGTTTGATGTATGGGAATGGAGGTAAAACTGGGATCAATGACACAACTTTTGTGGGTGACTACAGATGACTGAGACCACTTACAAGCTCCAGGCAATATGAGACTCAACCGTCATCAACAATTTACAACTATATTACATTACACTCCATCTATCTAACAATACCATCTGCTCTGATACCTTTGCTGTGCATGCTATCTACAAGGCCGTCTTGTCTGAGGTCATTTTTGTGAACGTTTTCAATGTGTTTTTTGAGTGAGTGAGGACGTTTGGCACTAAAGTCACACTGTGGGCACTTATGAGGTCGTTCACCAGTGTGGCGTAACATGTGTCGCTTGACATTGTCGGAACGCTTACTGGTGAACTCGCAGTAGGGGCATTTGTGGATCTTGCCGACATTCTCTTTTTTACTGGCCATGACGACTTTGTGAGTCTTACAGGTACAGTTACAGTGTTTACCAGAGCATGGCTTGGAAGAAGCCCCAGCTTCCTCAGTCCCTGCCTCTTGCTTGATGCACTTGCAGTCTCCATAGTGGCACTCCATCGCCTCCTTCAAGGCAGGGTTGGCTGACGCCTGGCCCTGAGAAAGGACACCATCTCTTGAGCTCTGCCTCTATCATTACTAAACACCAAATATCACACCTATAATATGATCATCTATGGTATTTTAACCCCTTCAATCTGATGATGTATTATTATCAAGGAGGTGCTGAGGTGAGGAGTTAGCATTACCTGTGTAGTGGAAGCCCCAGAGAAGTTGCCTGTGAAGGTGTAGAGGGCATCACCGGTTTCCTACAAAAACAATTGACATAAATTTATGGATCTACAAGACAAAGTACCATTGAGTGTTTCAGCTGGATTTAAAATACTCAACATCTGGAGTGCATGTAGTCCATATCTTCATGTCTGATAAAAATGCCACCAGACAAATGGTATGAAAATCTGACTCCCTTAATCATCACTCAGTTCAAGAAGTCTACTTAAAAGTTAACTGATCATGAACAATAAATACTGTTCTGCATAGTCCAGCATTAACCAGCAACTGTATGTTAACCCTATTGGACAACTGGAAGGAACACACACCTGGAAACTTCCTTTTCCACAAGTAATTATTCATAAGTTTTCTGTCAGGAAAAATATATACTTTAGCTATATAAGCTAGTTATATTTTTCCCCTGCCTCACATCACATTCCATTAGATATCACTCCATATAAACATGAAATTTCCTTTGAAATCTTCCAGAAATGCTAGTGTTTTCTCCCCTCCTCCTCATTTTTCACACAGTATATGGGAACTGTAAGGTTTATGATGACTCCATGTGAAGCTTTAAAAAGGTACTCCCTGGACAAACAACTGGAAAAATCATTAAAAAAATCTTTGGAAAACAGAAGTTTTGTAATCTCCACATTAAACTGCAATGTTCCATTGCTTCTTTCTCATTTTGTTTTTTGTTTTTGACCGTATATCAAATGTGATGTGATATTCATCATTTCTCATGTGTGATTTAAGGAGGAAAAGCAAGGTTTATCCATAACCCTGGCTCCAAACAAAAACTACCAAAATATAAGCATACTTGCCACAAAGGCACAGCCCAATATTTTCATCTTATAATCTAATTCTGGGTTAAGTGCCAGAAGGTTAAATAATGGTTACTAATCCAACAATTAATATGCAAATTACTGCATTAACCTTTATTAAAAAATGTATGAAAATAGTGGTGAATCAGTCTTAACTCTAGCTACAATCTGATCATAGTGTTAACCTTGTCAGAAGGGAACAATTCAAACAAGCTACCTGACACCTTACTTGTTAAATATCAAACCCCAAGTACCTAAGCCCAAATTACTATCCAATCAACCATACCTCCATTGAACAAGCTTGAATGCCATGATCTCTTGTATACTGTAGTGGGATGAAGACTGCCTAGCTATTCATGAGACCCTGGATTTACTTTCTGGTGATGTTTCAGAGTTTTATATACTGTTTTAAGGTGTTTCAAAATAATATGAGCACCAAACCATAGCAAACTGGATATCTGTATGACACTGCTGCTGTATAATCATCTATCATTCCCTCATGCCTTAATCCCATAAAACTGCCACACTTAACACAATCTGATGGTAAATACAGTACATAATTGGGAAAATCACATTCAATAACAATGGGGAAGTCAGCCACTGGTAGTACTGAACTGAAATGAATTACCTCAATATTTTAAAGGGAAGAATATTCCACACTGATACTAGTACAGTACTGAATTTCAGTGGACGGCTGATGAACTGACAATTTCTCTGTATTAACCAAACCATGCAGTAACTCATAAAAACACAATATTATTACAGTTAGTTACATCACTGACAGCACAGTTAGTTATATCACTGACAGCATAACATTCAAAACAATACAGCCATTACCACACAGTCAATGACACACGCATATAATAAGCATGCCAAGTGAGATCACATTACCTAATAAATTAAACTTGTGTAAGGATAAAATCTAGTTATAAATATACAATACATCACACTGTAAAGTGCATTGAAACTGTGGGACAGTAAATGAACGTGTAATTTATTCAGGTGAAAAACTACATTCCCATACAATGAGGTAATTCACTGAGTTCAGATAACACCGCGCTGGTTGAAACAAAGTGTAATCCATCATGGCAAAAAAATTACTTTAGTCCTGTTGATAAAAAGAATACAATATCAGTTGCTTTGTTACTGGCTTGTAATAGAATTTTTTTCTTTTCTTTATTTTAAGCAGTTTAATAAATACCTGGTATGCTACTGACAATTTTCAAAAAGCTTTCATTACAAATGCCATACGTCTAATAATAAACATGGTAAATTAAGGTACAGTAAGCTAAAATAATACCGTACTCTGGATTACTGATAATTTCCATACAAGAACTTACTGAGGCATTAATGGTATATTAAAAGCTTTTCTGATACAGTACACTGCACTTTTAGGGAACTTAATCATTAACTTAAGAATGGAAGGTCACTTAAAAACATAGCAGAACACAGCAGCTACAGTACAGTCTGGTGCTGGAAAGATGCCTTCATGTGGTGGCACTAATATAACTGGGATGCTCCACTGCCTGCTTACATAAACGTCCCCTACCCTTCCTATCCCTTGAAAGGTGGACGGTGGACTGCAGAGCATGAACTTCAGCCTGCAGTCCACCAAGTTCATGTTCAGATTAGCCTGGGGCCACAACAACAAGGGTAAATACATCTAAGTACTGTACCTATAAACAAATAGGTGCAAATGTGTTGTTTGTGAAGGTGTGTGTTCATCTTACAGACAAATATGCGCTAACCTGTGTCTGCGTTCCCTCTATCTCCTGTCCAGTGATAGGGTCAATCAGAGGCCTCATAAGGTGCAGGCCATCCCCAGTGTGTCCCTCTACCTCCTGCTGCTTTGATGCCCCAGTATCCATCTTCAACTTAACTTCATGGATGTGTTGCTGTGCACTGGTTGCAATCTGCTGCCCTGAGTGGTGCCCCTGACTCCCATACTCCTGAAAGATGTGTGTCGTTCTGGGACTGGGAAGGGATGTGCTCTGGATGGCAACTGTGGTCTGTTGCTGCTGCCAGTACTGCAAACCAGGTGGACAAGACATAAGTGCTGTAGCCTATGCAATATCTGTACAGTACTGGTACTACACTACACAAAATAATCAAGGATAAAGCTAAGCATAATCAGCCAAAATATGTTGAGAAGAGGGAAAATGACTGGCTGATGAGGATCAGTGGTTTGGATGCTGAGCAAAAGTACCCGGTACTGGCATGCCCAGAGGCAGTCCAAAGAAGATGTGAGGTAAAGTCCTTCGTGGAGAACTCTGGACTATGGGACGGAGTGCAGAAACTGCCTGAGATAGCGATGCAGGGTCAGCTGCCATTGGATGGAAGAACCTACACATGCTAGCATTGTTAGTGGTCTCCAAATGTAAATGTGTCTGAGTTTAATACTAACTACAAATGAGGCCTTATATTACAACCAGCAAAAATCAGAAGCCAGTAATCATCCAGCAGTGATGAATGAAGCCTAAAAAAAAAAAAAAAAGATACTGGTAATTACTGAAATCCTGAAACCCACATTCCACAATACATTCAGGTAAATTAGCTACCAGTACTGGTACTAATGAAAATTATCTGGTTAATACAGTACTGTAATCTGTCAAGTTTTATTCAGTAAATGACAATACAGCACTACCAGTCACAGTATGATTAACATAAATTACTTGGGGTTCCATTTCTGATGATGTGGATATACTGTCAAGTAGTATCATCTGTTACAGCCAGCAAGCCAGATGCTCACTGTAGTCACTAACGACTTTTTCAAGTATAGATATCCATTGCTTGGCAATGGGGCTCTGTTGTCCACTTTACATTAAGCACTGTAACAATGCTGCTGCTGCTGATGATTGTTGTGGCCCCTGGCTCATCTGAACATGAACCTGGTGGACTGCAGGCAGAAAATGCCTTTCTCCTACAGTCCATTATCCTCCATTCTGGGGATAAGAAAGAAGTTTGAGGGCATCTGTAAAACCAGGCAGTGGAATGGTTACTATATTGGTGCATCCTTCTCCAGCATTAATTTACTATTAGCCTACTAGAAAATGTTACTGCGTACAGCTAACGGAGGTTCAACGGAGTTTGCAGGCAAGAGACCGACGTGCGCCCCTGGTAGTGTTAACATTACAGAAAGACCTCTGGCCACCTCTTGGACCCAAATGATGGCAAGTAGGCTATGGTATGCACTAACCTGAGTCCTCTACCGATCACACCACCGGTTACATTTACGATAACTCTCTCTGACGGGTAATTATAATTCAAGTGTATGTGGAGAGGCATACCCGTGCGGTACGGTACTGCCAGGATTCCTGGGGCTTAAATGGTGAGTGAATGACTGTCTGGACCATTCAATTATGCAGACTTTGGAACAATGTACAGGCAAAATCATATTCATAAAGCCTCTAAATTACTTAACCACAACTATAATACAACACATCTTGAAAAAATAAAGATGTTGGAAAAAAATCTTCCCCATCACTAAACTACTACATTATCTACACAAAAGAAATCTATATTCAGAAAGTGGTAATATATCACATCTCTTCCCATCATAGACACTAAACAAAACAGCAAGTAATTCCATAAAATAAACTATGGCATTCAATCCTTTATAGTGCCAAGAACATTTCAAATCCCACACAAGTTCTATCTACCAATCTATCCATTGCCAGATGCCTTAATCCCATAAGGGGTGGCCACAAACAAATTGCCTCCATATCACCCTGTCCCCCGCCATTTCACTGCACTGCTCCCAATTCACACCCCCCTCTCTCATATACCTCTCCACTCCATCCCTCCATCTCATCCTTGGCCTCCCCCTCCCTCTCACTCACATACACTCTCCTCATCAGTCTCTCACTCTCCATCCTCCACAATGATGGTTATTATCTATTTGTAAAAGACACGAAGGCAATTACATGAAACAAACTGCCAGAAAATGCAATAAACAAGTAAAATAAAACACCACAGATTTCAAAAACAGAAATTGTTAGACTGAAACACCACAGAAATAACAACTTTACCTCACAGTGGTTGTGATGACGTTGAAAATAAAAAACACTCGTATTAAATAACTCTCAAAGGAGTTTTTCCTATATATTCGTCCATGAACTTCGGGAAATTATCAAAAAACATAAAAATTCATAACTCAAACCTTATTAAATTCCACTTCTTGACTCTTTTGTCTGTTCTCAATATCTTGTATTTTGGTGACGAGATACTCAAGGACCTGCCCCAGTTTGCCCAGCTTCTCCCTGACATAAGACTCAAACTCAGGGTCCCTGCCAGCCTCAGGCCTGTCCCTACAGTCCTTACACGACCACACACACTTCAGTCCCAGGCTCCTGTTCTCGTCCTTGTCCTGGATGACGCGGTACTTGGTCTCGGGTATCTTGGCGCACTTGGTGTGGTACCACCGCTTACACATACCGTCACACAACACCACGCTGTCCATATACGTGAAGAACTTTTTGCATTGTGCACACAACAGCGTGGCACTGCTGTTGGTTGGCATCGTCGGAAATATTCCGTAAGGACTCGCCATCATTGCATTGATTAACTAACGCGTTAGGCGCGTCGCTTACACTACAGAAAAAACGCGCTCGGGGGTCCTTAGCCAAAGCTCATCACACACAAAAAATAATTTTTTTTGTGGAAGGAACTATACTTATGACTGATAGTACTTCATAAAAAATATTAACCTTTGAACACAAAGACAATTAGATTCCTAGCGTCATAAAAAGGCAAATTTGTTTGTTATGGCCGAGAGTGGACGAATTAGTAACCCATATTTACAATTAATTCGGTCAAGATTTGTCTAAATCAACACAATTTTATGATAATTGTGTATAGTGTTGTCTGTTCAAGTTCTTTATGTATATAAGAAATTCAGTTTTTATTTTGATAATCGTTGCTAACCCGTTGAACTCATATTTGAGATTATAATCGTCCACCATCAATGATGGCGTATGATGCACATTCTAGGGCGGCAACTTTGAACTTCTAAGTAAACTGTGATGCACCCTTCAGCTTAGAAGCATCCTTGTTGTCGTCTATCAGTACAGTATATGAAAATGCTACAGGTGACCTAGTTGTGCTACACATTCACATTACATGTGCTGTATCCATGTGATTTGCAATATAGAAACCAATTAGCCTATCAGTGCAGTAAGGTCATAATAAAGTGGGCTTAATTAAGGTGTCAGATCATTAGATTCCGAGGACTATTAAGACAAAACTATTCGCTTGCCGTATTTTTTTCCCTTTCAATATACTTCACCCCTTTCTTTTTTCTATGGTCAAAATTTCCATTTACATATAATAGTATTATGATGAGGCAGTGGAGGATGTTGTGAGCAACAGGTGGAAGGAGAATGTAAGAGAGTATGGATCAGTTGGGTCAAGGATTGTGTGGGTAAGAGTGAAAGTTGGACTACAAATTTGGGCAATTGTGTGTGTNATGGAGAATGTGAGTGAATTTAAGTACTTGGGCAGTGTGATGAGTAAGGATGGTAGTCTGGAGGGTGAAGTGCTCGAAAGGGTACAGCAGGGAAGGAAGGTTGCTGGTTCGTTGAAAGCAGTGATAAGAAACAGGGAGGTGAGCATGGAAGTGAAAAAGTTGTTACATGACAGTATTGTGATACCAACTCTGACATATGGAAGTGAAGCTTGGACCCTGTTGGAAGGACAGAAGTCAAGAGTGAGAGCAGTGGAAATGAGTTATTTGAGAGGAGCATGTGGAGTCACATGGAGAGACAGACTAACAAATGAGGAAGTGAAGGAGCGTTGTGGTGTGGTTGAGGACGTGATGGGAAGCGTTAGGAGAAACACGTTAAGGTGGTTTGGGCATGTGGAGAGGATGGAGAGTGAAAGATTGACGAGGAGAGTGTATGTGAGTGAGGTGGAGGGGGCGAGAGGGAGGGGGAGGCCGAGGATGAGATGGAGGGATGGAGTGGAGAGGTATATGAGAGAGGGGGGTGTGAGTTGGGAGCGTGGTAGTGAAATGGCAGGGGACAGAGTGACATGGAGGCGATTTGTTTGTGGCCACCCCATTCGGGATTGAGGCGTCTGGCAATAGATAGATAGATAGATAGTCTATTTGTATCTCCAAGTAACTACACACACACACACACACACACACACACACACACACACACACACACACG
>JAGKTI010011157.1:0-12414 GCA_018397915.1 Birgus latro
ATATATATATATATACTGTATATAAATGAATGTGAAACTAGATGTCACGAGGGAAACGAGAATATGTCTGTGGACAATGATGATAATTGCCTGGTCGATTAGCACGAGAGAATCGACCCGTGAAATCAAGTAGCGATTTCACTTTTATGCTGGCTTACTTCGCCAATTCTCTAAGGACGAGAATTTTATAAACTTTCTCAACAGTACACAGCAGAGACTAAATGCTCAAGAAGGCTGTATTACTGTACTGTTGGCCTCTGAGAAAGTTAGCTCACCCCTTGACATTCAGTAAATAATAATAAATAATAAACAGATTCTTGCTGATGCAAACTCCTAGGTGGCACAACGGATTTAAGAATTAATACGAAGAGCTGGCCTAAATACCAGCCGTGATTAATATAAGTTGTGCTAACTTGGAGTAGCGAAAGTGTGATAAATGTGGAGAAATCAAACACGACTGTTACATTTAACAGGGCTCAAGAAAATGATCTGTAAATTTATTAATTACATGAAAATAAATTTACGTTACATGGATCTATTTAAAAATCAGAGCAAAGGAAATGCACTCACTCAAGCACTCAAGCCAATAGCTAAATAAAGCACTAAGCTGAATTCTAAATAACCTTAAGCCTAGGAAACAATGTAAAGAAATACTGGACAGAGGAGATGAGATCGCCGCGCGAATAGACTGGGCGTCCGTCACTGGTCCAACACTGCTATCGGCGCTGGCGCTGCTATAGTCGATCACCGGGTTGGTGGGAGATTCGGGAATACGCCGATGCTGCAGGATACTGGAGGTCGCTAGAAGAACTCTATCCGCGTTAGGTATCGCACTTCACGCTCCGTGACTGCCAAACTCCGACTGCTCACTTATTCGAATGCCCAGGACACGAGTGTGTGAAATGGGCGTGGCTTATCTCAACGGTTGAGAGGCGAGCATAAGGGAACGACAATTCACAAAATATTGCTCAGTGGAATGCACTGTCTGTACATAGAGAGTCAGTCACGAGAAAATGACGAAAGATTTGAAAACTTGGTGCAAATATAAGTACATAAACAAGCGGTTAAGAGACAGCGAAATTCTACGGATTTAAAAACTATTCGATCGTTCCCACTATTGGTGATCAGTGTCACGAATTACGATACTGATTTCACGATCTAGGAAATTCGTGACACTGTCCGTCCAATTGTACTGCTTTTTTTTTTTTTTTTTTTTTCGTTTTCATGGTCTGCCGTTAATTTTAGTACTTACTCAACTATCTGCACTTCTTAACTTCGTAAAGAAATTCCTCATTTATTTCGTAATTTTATGACGCTCTTTGGTGTATTTGGATTAAACATTATTTTTATTTTAGTTAATCTTTAGCCCTTTCCTGAGACTTTTTCTTTTTAGGTTATTTAACATTTCTTGCAATGTCGCTGCTGTTTCTGAAATTTGAACAATAATACCATATACAAATCATAAATAGGAAGTTTTCTCCATCAATGTTTACTCTTCTGTTGTCCTGTTCTAGACTTCTGAAGATGCTTTAAATCAAGTCATAAATAATTATGGTGAAACTGTATCTCCCTTACGCACGCCTAAGTCTTAACTTTTTCGTAGAGTTTATATAACTTTACTTGCATACATTTACGTGCAGTTTTACAACGTTCTTCTTTACTCCTTGTTCCCGTAATGAATGTACATTTGCTATGTGCACCACCGAGTTGAAGGCCTTCCCGCAAGAGACACAACCTAAGCTCTGTTTTATTGTATTCTGTTGTTTTCTCAGTTAGCTGATTAAAAGGGATTAAAGAATCCCCCGAGCTAGACCTTACAGTGAGATCATATAGCCCCGCTAGGTAACACGAGGGCGCTACCCCTCCCGGCACGGCAGTCCCGGGCGCGGCTCGAACTCGCGACCCCCCGGTCCCGAGCTCGATGCTCCTCTACCTCTGAGCCACTGTGCCCCCAGTTAGCTGATTCATTGTGTGTAGATGATCAGTAGTCGAATACCCGTTTCAAAATCTCGCTTTTTCAGGAGGCTTATTCTCTTCTAAATTTGTTGTTAATCTTTCTTCCGTCAAGTTTGTAAATAACTGATAATAACCAAATTTTTCAGTAGTTTCTAAGATAGATTTTAGTAAAACACACTAACTCTTGCATCATATAATGTTTCGGGAAGTTTCGCCTTATAATGTTTCGGGAAGTTTTGCCTTCACGGTACTTTGGGTAAATAAGTGGACGGGCCAGTTTTCAACTCGTACTCCTGCATCCGACACAAAATTTGCTGTTATTCCATCTTCTCCTGGTGCCTTTCATTTTCTTATACATTTAAGAGAAAAGTTAACTTCATCTAGTGTTTGCTCTCATATTTCACATGCATTAAATGAAAAGTCAGCTATTGGTACTGTTGTCTTTGATGCATACAGTTCTTTGTAAAATTTTTCAACTCTCTTTTCTATCTTCGCTCTGTACATAATGTTAAGAAGTCTTCGTTTTTATCTTTCAGTGACAGTTTGTTGCTTTCCTAAAGCCATATTACTTCGGGACTATTTCAGACATGTTCCCTTTAGATGGTTTCTTTGATCTGATTCAGCATTCTCCTTTGTTTTTTTTCAGTCTGTCTCATGTTAATAAGCTTATTTAATTCTGCTCTTCCTGTTTCATCTCCTTTCCTCGTTTCATGAGCTTGAGAGTTTTTAATACTTGGCTTTGGTTATATTAACATTTGCTTCTACCTCCACCGATTCCCGTAACACTTTGATTAGTCTACAATTCAACATAACAATGTCACACTCAGAATAATAGGATGATAAATTTAGTACTACATTTGGAACACTGCATTTGGTCCAAACACTACCAAATACAGTACTAAATTTATCATCCTATGTGCTCACAAAAGTTGAAGAACAGGTCCTCAGTCTTGGATTATCATTTGCACTTAAGCAGAATAATAATGTTGCACTGGATTTTGTTGCCTCCACAATTAATAATCAAGAGAAATTTCCATGTCTAGGAGGAATGATAATAAGTGAGTTAGTGAAACATTTTAATTCCCTTGTTTCCATTCCTAGAAGATTTCGTGCTGCTCTCACCAAATTACGGAAAAATGAAGAAATTTTTATAACTAAATCGGACAAAAGTAATCAGGGATTATTCTGGACAAAACTGAATATGAAAATAAAATGATCCATCTTTTGAGTGATTCCGCAACATATGAAAAATTATGGTCCTCCCCTTTGAAGAGACTTGCAGCTGCATTTAACAAGAAAGTGAAAGAAGTGTTGAAAATTGTGCCTAATTTAGATATCAATAAGTTCATTCAGATCAACCCTAAATTACCATATATGTATGGACTACCAAAGACCATAAAGCTAATATTCCATTGCGTCCCATAATTTCACAGTGTGGATATTTAACCTATAAATTATCAAAGTTTCTTGCCAATAAATTGGCCCCTGTAGTAGATACAGTATCCTCAGCACACGTAAAGAACTCTTCGGATTTTATCGAGAAAATTAAATCATTTGACTTTTTCTCCGGTAAAATGATTAGCTTCGATGTTGATTCATTGTTTACCAAAGTTCCCATTAATGATGTTTTGGAATTTCTAGCTAAAAAATTGCCAGAATGTGACTTTGACTTGGGTATGCAAGCTGACTGTTTCATAGAACTCGTAAAACTGTGTGACATCGAATGCTTTTTTATTTAACAACAACTTCTACATGCAACGTTTTGGTATGGGTATGGGTTCTCCATTGTCACCCATTTTAAGCACTTTATATATGGAGCATTTTGAAACGGAACTATTGCCGCGAGTTTCTTCCCCTCAGCTCATTTGGTTTCGTTACGTTGATGACATATTTCCATTTTGGCCTTCAGCACTTGATAATTTTGACGAGTTTTTCTCACACCTAAATAATCTTGCTCCCTCCATTAAATTTAAAGTTGAGTGGGAGAATGGGGGTGTTCTTCCTTTTCTTGATGTACTGGTGATGAAGAAAACTCATTCACTTAGCTTTAAGGTGTATAGGAAACCAACCAGTTGTAACTTGTTCATTCATTACTTTTCGTATCACCAGTCTGCCACAAAATTGTCTGTCATCTCATCAATGTTCCTTAGAGCCCTTAGAATTTGCAGTCCAGAACATATACAAGAAGAAAATAATCTCATTTGGGAAATCCTCCAAAACTTAAGGTATCCCAAATGGTTCATTAAAAAAGCATACCTTAAAGCTAGGCAATCTTACTACGTACCTAAAAACCACTCCATAGAAAAGAAACGCTTCCTCACTTTGCCTTAGGTTGCAGACTTGAATATGTTAAAGTTAGCAGGTTACTGCAGTGATGTAAATATAGCATTTAGGTATACTTCCACCATCAGATCAGTGTTAGTAAAGAACAAATGTACAACATATTCAGAAGCAGGCATATATAAAATTCCTTGCAAAGACTGTGAACTAGTTTACATAGGAGAAACAGGTCGAAGTTTGGAAACACGGATTAAGGAACATAAGTATGCCATAAAAACATGTAATTTAAATAATGCAATATTTAATCATGTTTGTGAAGCCAACCACAGAATTGACTGGCAAGGTAGTCATCTACTGTATAAAAGTCAAGACTTTCGGAAACGAAAGATTATTGAAGCCACGTGTATCCAAAAATACGAGAATTTCAACCTTAGTGAAGGCATGTACAAGCTAGATCCCATAATGGGGTCCCTGGTGGAAATGTCCCTTCCCGCACCGACACAGGTGGGGTCAGACAGGAATTACACCTGACCTGCCTGGTGGTGTCCCCCCCCTTTCACTCTTGGGAAATCCCCGCTTACAATCCACCCCATCCCACCTCACCTTTACCCCTCCCTTCCACACACACGCATAAAATGGAGCCCTTGTATTGTCAGTATGTCATTCCCTCTCTCTATCTTGACCAGTGAAGACGGTGGCAGTGTCCACCGAAACTGTTTGTTAAATATATTCTTTGTCTACAAGTGTGGGTTTTATTTTCCGTCTACGACTTATTACTGGTAGTATTAATCTAACCTAATTTAAGCTAACCAGACTTATCCTAAGCTGACATGGCCAATCTTTTTCTTATTCTGACCTACCCTGTATTAAACTAACCAAAATTTATTCTAAGCCAGCCTAACGTAACCTAACCTTACGGCAAAATTTAACCTAACTTAATTTAACCTAGCCTTACAGTATGTAATTCAACCAAAATTTTATCTAAATAAAGCTGGCTTACCCTTACTTAACCTTACCTAACCTAAAGTATATTCAGGAAAGCGAGGGAGAGAGGTTGTAAATAAGCTTCCCGACTTCTTATGATATACGGTACGCCACCAAAGACAGCAGTAAGCCTTATATTAAATCTTCCAGTGATATGATGATGAGTAAGTATCTGTGATGTGTTTCAGGTGCGCAACTTCCTCTCGTCTCTGCCCACGCCAACCAACAAAGCTCTCCACCCTCACCTCGTGGAGCCAAGGACGCCTGACAAGACTGAGCTGTAGATACACAGGCTCTACAAGGCCCGTATTCTCACCCGTGAACGAGGCTGCCCATCACCTCTTCCTTCCCAGTTTATCTGTGCCTATGAGTGGTTATTGTTCTCTTGTATGTTCATCATCATCCTCACCCAGACTTCCTTTCCCACCCAAAGATGAAGTAAGGAAATGTCCAAGGAGCAAAAGCACTTGAAAAAATGAGAACTAACCAAGGACTGGCAAGCTGTATGGGTCACTCACCATTCACGCACTGTAATATGTTTCTTACGTAAATAATGTTGACATTTGTATGATATATATAACGCACAAGATTTTTTTCTCTGTGTGTAATATGCTGAATGAACCAACAATAAAAATGTGTTAGGGAACTGCCTTAGCCAGTGGGAATACGGACTTTATGTTTGACTTTTACCTCATTCTTAGCAATGTATTTTCCCCATTTCACTTTAATATGTCTTCTATATTTCTTTGACGATGTCATGGGTTGCATAAATACTCTACAAGAGAATACTTAACACGTCACCGTCAGAAATAAACCGGTGAGCAGCTTGAGCTACGTAGCCTCCTTTAAGGTCAAATACGCAGATCAGGTCCGTGCATGAAGTTCTCTGTGCAGCGGCAACAATGCATTAGTAGAAAAAAAAAAAAACTTGTACTAGGACATAATATTTCAACAGTACTAAAAAGCATTACCATCATATGGCAAAACTGTTCAGAACGCAGTGTCTGTCACGTTAAGGGGAAAAAAATCTCCTATGGCATCACGAGCCGTGTGTGTGTGTGTGTGTCCAGATGCTTTACTGGGAGGTTTGTAAATAAAAAATGAAACAGGAGTTTCTAGTGATGCAAAATGTGTTGCAGCACGGATTGATGTATCTCCTAGACAAGCCAACACCATGTCTGTAACTGGCTCCTGTCACGCTACGTAGACGACGTAGGTTCTCGAATGCGAGTTGCTGATTAGTATATTTATTTCAGTTTATTGTGGATGGTTGAAGAGGAAAAAAAGTATCGATTTTCATTCAGCACAATGGCAGAAGACGAATAGAAATATCTGATCCTAAATGGAATTCCAATTTCATATTCATTTCCTTGACTGGTCTTTAACTGGTGATAATTCGGCTCCAAGGGCGGAATTTTCATCGGCTTGGGAGGTGCTTGAGCACCTTCATCATACCGGTTTGTTTCTGGTTGTAACGCTGTAATAAATATCGGTATTTGTTATTTATCCAGTCTGTTTTTGCACTAACGAGTCATTAATCCAACATAAGAGTAAAATGCCAAACTAATCAACCACATGAGTAATAAGCCAAATTAATCACATCCAAGAGTATTACGCCTAATTTATCAAACACAAATGTAATATGTCAAATAAATCGCCAAGGCAGAACGAATAAGCCGAAGGTTAAGTTCTTGAAGTATTTCTCCTCCCGTGAAAAAAGAACTCATAAAAGAGACTCCAAATAAAGGTTCTTTAATTTTTAGACACCTGGACACATTTGAAAGACTGGAAGTCAAACGAAGGAAATACGAACTGAGGAAGACATTTCCAAACGTGATCATTTGCATACGTGAAGGACTAAGAACATCAGATAACTACTGCAACTAGATACTAGGACAATGCCAAGGAAGGATGTCTTCAAGTGGTGGCACCGATATAACTGGACGGCGTCACAGCCCGGTTACACAAGCCTGCCTCAGAGCCCTCTCTAGCCCTCGAAAGAAGGATGGTGGACCGCAGTACAGCCTGAGCTCCAGTCCAGTGAGTTCACGTTTCAGAAGAACTTGAGGCTCCTTTTACTACTACTGCTACTACTACTACTACTACTATTACAAGTACTACTACTAGTAGTACAAAAAATCTGGAGACAGGAAAACAAGGTTAAAGTACGTTATTTGATAAGTGCTCCTTGCTCGCCTTAGCTGGGGAGGTATATAAGCAGTGTAGAGAAGCAGTGATCATCGACACAGCGATGTGTTCGGGAAAGATATGAAATACTTCAGTGGAGAGAGAGAGAGAGAGAGAGAGAGAAAGTCATTAAGAGGAGAGGAGTGGATGTGACAAAAAACTTTGACTCCGCCCTGTTCAGAAAAGCTGTATCCACTGACCCATCAGTTGTAATAGGCAAGGCGTTAAATTAATGTATAACTGCTGCACAGAGGCGGTTAACGATAAAAATCAGTTTTGCTAAATCTCGGTCTTTGCCTAGAATATAAGCCGTAGGAGTCGTTGTTATATCCAGACTCCCAATTATACTACTAGGTTAACAAACAGCAGTAGTAATAG
Source organism: Birgus latro (assembly GCA_018397915.1). Lineage (NCBI taxonomy): Eukaryota > Metazoa > Arthropoda > Malacostraca > Decapoda > Coenobitidae > Birgus > Birgus latro. The sequence continues at coordinate 7,786 of JAGKTI010011157.1, forward strand.
TAGCTGGTGCTATTGTTGCGGCTCAAGGTTTATGTGGAAGGTGAACTCGGTGAACTGCAGGCTGAAGATGCCCTTCCTCTGCAAACCACCATCCACATTTCGGGTAGAAAGGGAGCTGGAGGACGTTTATATAACTGGGAAGACAAGCTGTTTGGGTATATTATTGCTCTTCTCCAACTAATTCCTCTGTTATTTCCCTAACTCCGTCAGTAAGTATCCAACCATATACTTTGCCTACTACATTAAGAAGACAAATGCCCCTATGATTACCACACACTTCTTTTTCCTCTTTTCCTTTGTACAGGGGAATAATTATACCTGACTTCCAATCCTCCAGGACTCTACCCTCCTCCCAGGCCAATCTGCGCATCTTTCATACCCATTCTACAACTATCTCTCCCCCAGGCTTCAGCATTTCACCACACTCCATCATTTCCTGGGGCTTTCCTCATTTTGACTTTCTCCATTGCTTCAAGTACTTCCATCCTACTGATCTTTTCCTCCCTTTTGACCACCCTCCCTTTTGCAGTCATTCCCCAGCCACTTATACTCGCATTAATTTCATTCTGTATGTTTAACAGTACCTTAAATTGTTCTCTCCATCTGCTCATTTTTTCTGCCTTTTCCACTGTCAATCTACCATTTTTATCTTTCATTTCCCTAATAGCTTCTTTATCATCCTGTCTAACTATCTTTACCTCTTTCCAGAAAATTTTCTTACATTCCTTCCACATTATATTCAGTTTCCTTCCAAATTCTTCATTCACACACTTTTCACTCTTTCTTACTAAACTTTTCACCTCTCTCCTCCTCTCTACATATAACTCTCTCTTCTGTCTCTCAACTTCCTCCATGCTTCTGCTTCCCATCCACTCATTATATGCTTTCTTCTTTTGGGCCATGGGTTACCTCACCTCTTCATGCCGCCATACCGCTCCTTGCACTCCCATTCTTCTTCTCTTCACCCCACACACCACCCCACATGCTGCACTGATTTACACACCATCTCACATGCTGCAGATTTTTTCTGTAAAGTCCTTGCACACAACTTGCACCTCCCCCATCTGCTCCAAATCTTATTTACCCAATTGCTCCTCCATTCCTCTCTTAAATTCTGCCTTCTTTCCATCCTCTTTCAACTTTTCTGCCATCCTTGTATGGACTTCTTCCTCCTGTCTTCCCTTTTTCTATTTCTCCATTGCACTTGAACCTTTACTCTCACCATCACCATGTGGTGGTCAGAAGGTCCACTCCCCCAAGCTCTCTATGCTCTTGCATCCATAACATACCTTCTTCTGTCATCCACATACATATAATCAATCCTTGCCTTCTCTTCATTCAGTTCAATACCCACCCTTCTCATCGCTTGCCAAGTATACCTGTGGATCATTTTATGCCTGAAGAAGGTACTAGCTATAACCGACCCCCTCCCCACACAAATGTCCACTAAAGCCCTGCCATCTTTATCCACTTCTGCAGGCCACCCTACTCACCAACTACTCCATCCACCTTCACATTCCTTGGTTTTTCATTCATATTTCCAGTCAAAAACACTCTCTTATTCCTTTCAAACGTTTCCATGCACGCTTCCACATTTGCCTATAGCTCTTCTTTCACTCTGCTTGCACGATCTTACGTTGGCGTATATATACACACAGCCCCCCATGTTTCTATTCCCACTTTCAAATTTACCCACAAAATCTTTGATTTACTTTATCCATACACACTCATATTCTCCTTCAATCTCTTGCAGACTACAGTACATACACCCACTTTTGTCCTCTAATTCTTACCTTCTGTACATATACCCCATCCATACTCCAATTCTCTCACATTCTCACCACACAATTTATTCTCAGTTAACCCGTGGAATCCCATCGATGTATGGGTACGCCGCAATGTTTTGTCACAGCTACACCCATCGACGTATGGGTACGTCGCGCAATTGCAAAGGTCATAATTTGCACAATTTTCAAGTGTCATGGGTGATTTTTGGTAGGCATATGTGGGAGACCTTCCTCTACCTACTGTCAAGCGGAGATACTGCCTGGCCTCACCTAACCCCCCTCCCCCCTCCCCCCAACATTGGGCAATTCACCTGTTAGCAGTAAGCTGGCCTGTAAAGGTATGGTGCCCCATGGTCTCTCAAGTGACGAAATTCATGGTGAAAGTGATTCCTGAGGTGGAGGACAAAGAAATAAAGAAGCTAGAGCAAGAAACAAACAGAAGTGATGAGGCGGTAATGTCATAAAGGAAGGTGCCATATGTGAATGTGTTTGGTGACTGAACAATGCTTCTATTGTCTATATAAATGTGTTAAAACCAATATAATCTGTTACTATACATAAATTCGTACCAAATACAAATAAATAAGTAACTGAAAGTGGCTTGAATTAGTTAGCCCTTCCATAGTTCGTTTTCTTTAGCCAGGTACCCTGAAAAAGAAGGAAAACGCAAGGTTGCATGACACCTGTATCAACAGTTTTAAGCACAGGATCGCGATTTCTCTATGAATTTTCGATGTTTCTCACCAAAAAGCGAAGGTTTGAGCCAATAAAAAAAGTTTTCCGAAAATGCTTGGGATTTTGTGATATCGTAGGTTGGAAATCGGTCGGGACGTGACGGGTTAAGCCACATATGTCCGCTTTTGCACTCTCAACACCAGGCCAATTTCTCTTGTTTTCACCTCATCAATTGCACCCCTTACATTCCATGTCGCAATCTGTACCATGCCCTTTATCCGGTCCTTGGTCGTCACCTGCTGGTCTGTCCTGATCCAAGGTTTCTTGTTTGTATTTTAAGAGAGTTGTTTTCCGGGGAGGGGCACTAACCCTCCGCCAACCCACTTGTTGAGACTTAGGGAACATGTGTTGTTTGGTTATGAGGTTACCACCCACCACGTAAAATGGTTGCCTGGTTTACAGGAAATCATCTGGATTGACACTCAGCGTAGAGTTACTTGAAATAAAAATTATTTCACAAAAACAATATGTTTTGTTCAAACGGTACTGAAGATAATTTAATGTGATACGTGAACATTAGATAAGTCAGACATTATATTTTTCATCATCATCATCATCATCTTTATAGGAGTTGCTAAGATTTAAAAACTGGAGTGACCAAGGAGTAGGGATGGCTCAAAGAGGTCACACTGCCGGGTACACGAATATTTTCCCCGAATTTGTGGGTGGTCAATAGGATGCCGAGGCGTAAATGAGGGGTGGCTAGTGCCGCTGAGTGTGAGGTCTCGTAGCAACTAGAGGCTAGCCAGAGGAGATGAATTCTGTTTGACCAAACATATTTTCGTTGTCACAGAAGGCTTCGTTGTACCTCTTCGTTAATGATTTAGCCAATTATGCTTACTGTACTTTAATACACTGTTATATGCTACTTAATATATAAACCAATCAAAAGAATGTGTAAGTGTAATATCTATATTTTAATGATCCGATTTATGTATGTTTGTTAGTTTGTTACCTTAACACAGCAAAAACTGCGCATGTTGCGCAAATTTTTGTTAGAGCAAGGTACCGTTAAAATGCTCTGACTTGAATAAAACAATTTTCAGACAAGTCGTGCCGCCGGTTCCCTAATTACGACTCATTTCTGCCCTTTTGTTTCAAGTTTAGTATTTGTTTTAGTGGAGTGGATGGATTCACTCTTGGGCTGGCATTGAAATTGCTAGCATGACAAAAGAGAGAAGAGTGACGTGTTCCTTGTATTATCATTATCTCGCCTTTCCTTCCTCCCTCCTTATACTCCTTAAATTGTATAGTATAATGGTATAGTATGATCTATATTATAATGATCCGATTTCTGTTTGTTGGTTGGTTGGTTTATTATCATAATAGCAAAAGCTGTGCATGTAGCACAAATTTTTGTTAGAGCAAAAAAAAAAACAATGAATATCAAATTTTCACTTTGAAGTTAAGGGAGTCATTGGTATAAATGCTCACTCAGCAATGGTCGAGACAAAAATGGAGGTTTTGGTTAATATATTTGCTCTGGACACGATTCTTTAGTGACTTCTGTACAAGTTATTATTTTGATCATTTAGTTGTGGTGTTTAAAGATACTCAGTTCAGTTATAAATGAAGGTAGCTAACTAAACCTTCAATCACATGTGGCCAGGAACGAAATAGTGTATGAAAAATGGAGTACTTTGGTTCTTAAGTCGTGAACACAGTTACTTTTCATTAATAATTTTATCTCACACATATCATAATTTTACTTCGTTACTTTTCTCGTCAAAGCAGGCGTTGCATGTTACATTTTCGAATTCCCGCTACAGTTCAACTTCGATACATGCGCCCTACAAGTGGAAGGAGACAACAAAGATGTCAAAACGCGCGACCTAACCCAGCAACCAGTGATTGAGCGCAATTTTCTCACCTTCGTACGCAGAGAGAGGTAGGCTATCATGGAGGAAGAAGTCATGGCATAGATCCATATAAGAAGCGAAATTGGAATGCACACATTTTTATGCACTAAAATTCTTGACACCGACACTCTGTACACTAATGTCAAGAAAGGAAAATATGTAGAGAGTGCATATTCATAATAAACCCTCCAGTATGGACGATTCCTATTCTTTTTTTTTATATATCAAAAATATTTAAAAAGTAGTAA
>JAGKTI010011157.1:12834-27009 GCA_018397915.1 Birgus latro
AATGCAGCCTCACATGGTCAAAGGAAGCAGGCTCTTCGTCTTGTCTAGGACCGCCAAAATACGTGAAGAACAGCGGCGCATGTTGTGCATTATTTGAATTTGGCTCTCTTTCGTATTGTTATTGTTCTTTTTTGGAAGGAACAGCCCATGGCCTTTGGTTCCTTCTTTCTTGCATTAAAAAAAAAAAAAATACGGACATTCCAGCACTGAAAATTAGTGAAGCAAAGCGATGGAGCGAGGACTAACGCAAGTGACAGTTGCGTGCGTTCTGTGCATCCTTTCTTCTATGGGTGCAAGTGTTTATATGCAGTAGAACACGAGTATAATGGATAAATGATCTTTTGTATCATCTTACTACGAATATGTCGATACTGACAGCTTTCAGAGGGTATGAACGAAAGATTAATTGCGTTATTTACCCAACATCCACTGATTATGTTTCATAGTAAAGCCGAAATGAAAAGAACATAATACAGAGAAGTGAAAAATAGAAGAGGCAGAGGTACGACCACACTCATCGGTGATCGGACAGGACACAGGCAGCAGCTGGAAGATGCGTGTCAATCTCTGGCTGTCATTTATTTTTCATATATTTATTTGTATTGCCACAACATAGCTACTTATATGTTGTTACTTACAAACCACTGGTGAGTAGTTATTCATTTAGTTATATGTTCATAGGTGGGTGATGACAATGGATGTTGTCAGGGATTCGCCTGTAATTTTCTTTTGTATCGATTTATAAGTCAAAATATCTGTGATGCAAGGAATCACTTAATGCCGGAAAACTGAGCAACATGCGCGTCTGTCATTATAAAGGACTGATTGAGATGTTTACTGTCGTAAAGGTACACAAAATACATATGCAACAAAAGGTGGTGGTGAGTCCTTCCACACACACACCCTTCAGCAAAATACAGTTATACACAGTCAGTTATTACAAATTTATTCAAACACTCTACATCACTTCAGCAAACAGATGTGTGGTAACATACATTTATTAGATAAATTATATATGCCATTACCGTTATATGTATATATGCACGTTATGTATATGTATATATGACCCCCCACTGTGTGCCCCCACTGTATCCTAGAACTGCAGACATCATCAGCGTTTCCAGGCCTGACCAACCAACTCGAAACATATGTACAGTCAGTCGAGGGCTAACTTCTATTCCGGCAGCATCTTGTCTCCGTGTTTCACAATTAAAGGCTGTACATAGCTACTCCAGGACTTTCCTTCCACCATCAAGAGGGTGTAACAAACATTTGGTAGCAGCAGTGTCTCGGACCATTGTTTCTGACTGCCTCCTAAAGTGTTCTAGTGCCACAAACAACTCCTTGATGCCCCGCATCTCACAGCCTCGCCCTCTCACTGCCTCTCGTGGCGTAATACCGGCTCTGCATTTACAGGTGTCCAATTTCCCTCATGAGTGCTGTTCTCTACACTGACCACAACCCCGCACAGGCCGCGACTATTGACGCCGCCACCCTCTGCAGCTGTCTTACCTGTTCCAACACCTGTTCATCTCCCGGTGGCCCTCTCCAGCATCTGCCATTCCCCCGACATCACCCTCTGCATCTACCACATCAACACTCTCTCCATCTGCCACATCTGCCACCCACCAGCTTTGCACCTGCCCGTGGAGACATTTATCCGCCCCTCAGTGCCTCCCATCTGGTCTGGATTAACCACCCACCACACCAATCAACCCTCCTATTCAGGTATCGACTCAAGACCAGAGAGCCACTCCACCTCTTCCAAGACTCATCCTACATACCTACTACAAGTCATATTCACAACCAGTCTCATCCACCACGCCCACCTGCTTCTGAGGCCGCCCATCACGTGACCTCCCCGTTCACCAACATTACCGTCTCCCACCAGCTGATGTACGCTCTCGCCTCTCCTCTTCACTTCGTTCACAACTCAGCTGTGTAACTATAATAGTATACCTTGATCCACCCATTATTGACTTTCTATAGAGAGTATCCTCCGATTTTCTCTACAGATTGTGTGTTATTGTCATAATTCATCTCCACCCCTCACTCCATACTCACCTTCACCACCTGACTTTATTACTCATTTCCCATTTCACCTTCTATTTATTCCAGCTCGCATCCTGTCATCTCCATACATTTCCATTTCCATTCTGTTACTGGCATAGATACCCCAGTTGCGTGATAGAAATAGGAGAGGGAGATGATACGTGTACAGATAAAAGGAGCCACTGAGAAACCAGTTAATCCTTTCGTATCGTGTTTCTTGTCCTGGTGGGTCGGACAAAGGGTCACTGTGTGTACACAGCGGTCAGAAAGGTTCACTGGAAATAGATTAGGAGATTATCACAAAGATCCTATTTCCCAGTTTAACTGCTCCTGTCCTTGAAAAAGTACAGTAAGCTTGAGAGGGGTGGAGCGTATTCTCAGAGTCACTGCCAATCAAAATATGCCAAATCTTTCTCTGACTTTCTTGATGGCTTGTAATTGGCTATGGGTGAGCTGAGGGAGGCCCTCATGGGTTGTACGAGGTACTAGTACTGTTTGAGTGGCTGGAGATTATTATTCCAAACGCCTAATGGCTAAATAACCAAAAGAGGCGGAGAACTGACCTTTTATAAGCTCGATCTAGCAGAGAGAGCTTCAGTTTTACAGTCATTTTTCCAGAGACACATTCATACGTCTTTGTACAGTCACGTACTTTGTTTGTCACATTTTATTACACTTTCCCTCATAGTTTCTCTTTTGCTTAATACGTGACGTATTTGTCTCACCTATACTTGTGTGTGATTTATACTTGGTTTTACCCTGCCTCCTAGCCACTTGTGTTTGGTATCTGTGAGTATTGTTTGTGTACCTATGCTCCACTGAGTTGTGATCTGGTTAGGTGAGAGTACCTAGTTTATATTTGTATTATGCAGAGTTATTTGTGCTTTTTCCTCTTTGTAAATTGAACCTCGGTATTTTTACCAGATGTGTGTGTTATAATGTGCAGAAAAGTTAAGTTAGTTTTTGTGTGAACTTTACCTTATCCCTTTTGGTGATTTATTTAAGGGTTAAGAGTGCACCTAAATATACACGTTCATAACAAATTTGGCGACCTCGCCAGGATAGCACTTTGGTATATTAATAACTTTCGTCTCCATAACAATTTGGTGACTTTTTACCAGGATTGCTCTGTGACATATTAATAACCTTTGCAAATACACAGTGCTTACTTTAATATGATCAGTGATAGTGATAGCCTACCCCAACCAAAGTGAAACACTTAAGAAGCACGAGCTTAAATGACTTGCCCAGGCCTTAAATGTGACAATTCCTGCCTCCATTAATAAGACTAGCTTACTTGATTTAGTGTTGGAAATCATGTTTGCACAAAGTGAGTCCTCCATAGCTAGTCCTGAGCCAGTTGATGCTGCACAAGTTGTTGATCCTGAGTCTTTATCATCGGAGACACCAGGGCCCAATGTTGTTTCTGTTCATGATTCTAGTGACCAAATACAACTTGAGACAGTCAGACTTAAGCTGAGGGAGTTAGAAATACAAGCCCAGATGAGACAAAAGGAAATGGATCACGAATTCAGAATGAAGCAAGCTGATAGTTTACCCAGAGCTAGTAGTTCATCTGGCAGTAGTTCATCTTTTGATGTTGCTAAGAACTTTAAGCTGGTCCCTCCCTTTAACAAGCAAGACGTCACTAGGTACCTTCATATGTTTGAAAAGGTGGCAGGTCGTCTCTCATGGCCAAAAGACTTTTGGACAGTACTGTTGCAGAGTGTTTTGAAAGGAAAGGCTCAAGAGGTTTATATTTCTTTATCAGTGGAGCGAAGTGCTAACTATGATTGTCTAAAAGAGGCCATTCTAAAGGCATACGAACTCATGCCAGAGGCATATAGGCTTAAGTTTAGATCCACCTTTAAACAGAGAGATCAGACTCATGTGGAGTATGTTAGAATGCTTACAGATTTATGTGACAAATGGTTACATGCTAAGAATGTTAATTCTTTCCCAAAATTGAGGGAGTTAATGATCTTGGAGAGTTTTACTGATAAAATAGACAGGGATATTGCAACACACTTGGTGGAGAAGCAGGTAGATAGTCCCGACGGACCCAGGTTCGAATCCTCACTGGGGCAGGGAACAGTTTAAGGATTCGAATCTCATTAAATCAAGCTTTGCTGATCTACCAGAAGCCCCTCCGACATGTCGTAAAAATACCCCCACTAATACCAATACACCAGTCCTGTATGAGACAGCCCTAGCATGTATTCAATATGGACGGTGGGTGTTAGCGCCGAAGTGGTGACATGTAGAGGTGTTGGTATGTAGGAGAACTGCTGGGCCTTGATATCAGGCTGTGAAGCCTATGCCCATAGTCGGACACATAAAAAAAAAAAAAAAAGATGCCCTAGATGAGGCTGCCTTTGTTGCTGATAATTATAGTATAATTCATAAGCATGAATGTAAGCTTCATTCATTTGTTAAGGGTAGGAGAGTGAACCAACCAGTTTTTGTGAACCCTTCTTCTGGTAAAGGCAAGTTGATGTTAAGTGACACTAGTGGAAATGTTCCAACCCCAGAGCATGTTAGTTCCACGAAAGTAAGTGATGACAGTGTTGCCAGAGGGTCAAGAAAAGGTGTCAGGTTTTGCTAGTATTGCCAGAAAACGGGGCACTGGGAGGATTGGTGCTGGAAGAAACGAGGGAAAAGTTCTAATGTGAAACCTATTACTTTGGTAAACTCTTGGGGAGCTTTTGACACCAACAGTGAGCAGCCTTCCATAGATATTGTTAGCTGTAGTCAGACACCACCCCAGCAAGTGGAAATTGTTGATAAGGCCAGAGTGGTGCTGTCAGTGGTTGATAGACAGACTCCTGTAGAGCCATTGTTAGACACTAGTAAGACTGGAGCAGTGCAGCCGTCAGGTTCAAGTGAGAGTGGTAATAAGACTCCATCAGAGTGTCCTCCCCCAAGTAGTACACAAAGTGACTCCTCCCCAGATAATTTATTTGCTAACTTTATATCTAAAGGGTTAGTTTCACTTGATGGAAAAGGTGGTAAGGAAGTCACTATACTTAGAGACACAGGAGCTTCTCAGTCACTAATGTTGAAGGGGATTGTTGATGTAGCTGACCCTAATGAATGTGTCTTGTTGAAGGGTCTAGCTGAGTTTGTATCTGTTCCCCTAGTTGAGGTGAAGCTCCAGTCAGAGTTCGTTACTGGTTCAGTGAGTGTGGGTGTTGTTGACCAACTTCCTGTACAAGGAGTCACTTTCCTTTTGGTCAATGACTTGGCAGGAGGACAGGTAAGTGCTGTTCTCTGTGTGTCAAAGACTCCCCTGAGTGAGGATAGGACAACAGAGTTTGATTCTATTGTATTTCCCGCGTGTACTGTAACCAGAGCTATGACGGCAAAGGCCAGCCGTGGTGATGTTGGTAGTCATGGCACTGGCATTGCCGATGGTATTATTGGGCTTGGTGATACCTTTTTCGCCCAGTTGAATGACTCTGAGATTGATGATTCTCCTCACATTGATGTAAATGCAAGATTGGCTGATGTGCAAAGATCTGATCCAGAGATTGCCACTTTAGTTGACTCCACAGTTAGGGAAGCTGAATGTGAGTCTGAACTGAGAGAATGTTATTATTTACTGCCAAACGATGTATTAATGAGAAGGTGGAGATCTCCTAGTGCTGCTCATGATAATGAGTGGGAGACGGTACACCAGGTGGTAGTTCCAAGGCCCTATAGGCAAAGAATTATGTCCATTGCTCATGACTCTTCTTTAGCAGGTCACTTGGGGGTGAGGAAAACACTCTCCCACATCTGGCAGCATTTTTATTGGTCTGGAATCCGTCGAGATGTCGCACGGTTCCGTAGGTCATGTCACACCTGTCAGCTAGTCAGTAAGAGCAATAAGCCGATCCCTGCGGCTCCTTTGATTCCTCTACCTGTGTTTGAGGCCCCATTCACTAGAGTCCTTGTGGACAGTTGGTCCTTTGCCTAAAACTTCTTCAGGCCACCAGTACATCCTCACAATGTTAGACATGGCCACTAGATATCCTGGAGCCATTCCCTTGAGGAATATTTCGGCTAAATTGGTTGTAAAAGAGATGCTGACCTTCTTTACCCGTTTTGGACTCCCTAAGGAAGTTCAATCAGACCAAGGCAGTAATTTTAATGCCAGACTGTTCAGACAAACCCTTAAGGAGTTATGCATCTCCCAGATCACATCCACAGCATATCATCCTCAGAGTCAGGGAGCATTAGAGAGGTATCACCAAACTTTGAAACACATGCTCAAGAAGCTTTGTCCTGATGAAAAGGACTGAGACAAGTTTTTGCCCTTTTTACGTTTTGCAACTAGAGAGGCACCAAGTGAGTCTTTAGCCTACTCCCCATTTCAGTTGATTTTTGGCCATGAAGTAAGAGGCCCACTTAAACTTCTCAAAGAACAATGGGTCAAGGATGATGATCAGATTAACTTGCTAGACTATGTGTCAAAATTTAATGAAAGATTGGCATATAGCATGGAAGTAGCCAGGGCACACTTAGAGTCATCTCAGGAGAAGATGAAAAGATGGTATGACCACTCTAAGATAATCAGAACAGGATCTACAACCCGGGTGACTTAGTCCTTGTTTTGCTACCCATTCATGGTCAGCCTCTGCAGGCAAGTTTTGCGGGTCTTTATGTGGTTGAGAAGAGGGTAGGTGAAGTGAATTATGTCATTTTAACCCCAGACCGGAGGAAGGAACGGAGACTGTGCCATATCAATATATTGAAGGAGTACCACAGGCGAGACGTGGACCCCCCCTAAGGTTGCGTGTGTGGTGGTGGCTACAGAGTTGGCGTAGGACGAGGGCTGCCCTTTGAGGTTGGACCAGACGACCAGTTGGAGAGGAAACCAGAGCGCTTGGAGTACGCTGACTGATAAACTCTCCCACTTGACTGCACAGCAACGTGCCGAGCTGGTTGCACTTCTCAGCAAGTTCCCTGATGTCTTCCAGGACACCCCAGGACGGACGGATGTGGCACAGCATGATGTGGTCATTGGAGATGCTGGTCCTGTGAAGCAGTCACCCTACCGGGCTAGTCCTTTGAAGCAGACCATAATCCAGGAGGAACTGAACTACCTGTGGCAGCAAGGGTTAATCGAGCCCTGTCAAAGTGAGTGGTGCTCCCCTGTCATGGTGGTTCCTAAACCCGATGGGTCCCATCGTCTTTGCATTGATTACCGTAAAGTTAACTCTCTTACAAAAACGGACACCTACCCACTACCTAGAGTAGACGATTGTGTAGATGCTATTGGCAGTGCTAAGTACTTAACCAAGTTGGATTTGATGAAGGGATATTGGGAAGTCCCTCTCACAGAAAGGGCCCAAGAAATTTCCTGTTTTGTGGTTGGTGGCAGTACTTATAAATGTAAAGTCATGAAAGTCATGCCCTACGGTATGAAGAATGCTCCTGCGACCTTCCAAAAGCTGATGAATGAACTCACCCAGGGTTTGGATGGTTGTGTAACCTACATTGATGATGTTGTAATCTTTAGCAATACTTCGGAACAACACTTGAGCCAACTAGATGCCTTGTTGCAGAGACTGTCCTCTGCTAATTTAGTGCTTAATTTACCTAAATGTGAATTTGTAAGGGCTCGAGTGCAGTACCTAGGTTATGTGGTCGACTTAGGCCAAGTGAGTCCACCTGATGTAAAAGTTCAGGCCATAGTAAATTCTCCCCAACCCAAAAATAAGAGAGAGTTGCAACGATTCTTGGGTATGGTAGGGTACTACAGACGCTTTGTCCTGAACTTCTCTGATCTTGTAGCTCCCCTCACTGATTTGTTAAGAAAAGGAGTCAAGTATGAGTGGAAGCCAGAATGTGAGGATGCCTATTCAAAAGTTAAAGCCATCCTATCGAGTCACCCAGTGCTTCAAGCTCCCAATTTTGACAAACCTTTTAAATTAGCTGTTGATGCTAGTGGTCTCGGGACTGGTGCAGTTTTGCTACAGGATAATGATCAGGGTTTTGAGATGCCTGTGTGCTATTTCAGCAAAAAGTTCAATAAAGCCCAAAGGAATTATTCAACTATTGAGAAAGAACTCCTTGCACTCATACTTGCCCTCCAACACTTTTCTGTATATGTTGGTCCAGGGTCAGGTGATGTTGTAGTGTACACTGATCACCATCCTCTGAAATTTTTGTCCCGATTTAACCCGCCGAGTCCCATCGACGTACACTGTACGTCGCTACTTTTTTCCGCGGACAGACCCAACGACGTGCATCGTACGTCACGCAATTGCAAGGTCCATTGTGTGCACATTTTTCAACATTCGCAGGTGATTTTTGGTAGGCATATGTGGGAGACATTCCTCTACCTGTTGTCAAACGGGGATACTGCCTGGCCCCTCCTAACCCCCCTTCCCCCCTGGCAATTCACCTGTTAGCAGCAACCTAGCCAGTAAAGGTATGTTGCCCCACGGTCTCTCTAATGACGAAATTCACGGTGAAAGTGATTCCTGAGGTGGAGGACAAAGAAACAAAGAAGCTAGAGGTAGAAACAAACAGAAGTGATGAGGTGATAATGTCAAAAAGGAAGGTGCCATATACTGGGGTTTTGGGTAAGTGAACAATGCTTATAAACGCCTATATTATTGTATGAAAACCAATATAGACTTTTACAACACATAAATTCGTACCAAATAAATGAAATAAATACGTAATTTAAAGTGGCTTGAATTAGTCAACCCTTCCATAGTTCGTTTTCTTAGCCAGGTACCCTGAAAAAGAAGGAAAGCGTAAGGATGAGTGACACCTGTATCAACATTTTTTTACCTCAGGATCGCGACTTCACTATGAAATTTCGATGTTTCTCACCAAAAGCGAAGGTTTCAGCCAAAAGACAAAATGTCGAAAATCGGTCGGGATCTGGGGGTAGGCTGGTTAAAAAAAACTGTCGGGACTCGGCGGGTTAAGGACAAGAATCTTAGATTGACCTGCTGGGCCCTATTTTTACAAGAATATTCCCTTGATGTAAGACATGTACATGGGGTCGAAAATGTTCTAGCAGATTACCTGTCGAGAACTTAATTTGTACAATGTCCAGAAATTTCCCTTGGAAAATTTCTTCTCTCAGGAAGGGAGATGTTACTGGCGTAGATACCCCAGTTGTGTGATAGAAATAGGAGAGGGAGATGATATGTGTACAGATAAAAGGAGCCGCTGAGAAATCAGTTAATCCTTTCGTATCGTGTTTCTGACCTGGTGGGTCGGACAATGGGTCACTGTGTGTACACAGTGGTCAAAAAGGTTCACTGGAAATAGATTAGGAGATTATCACAAAGATCCTATTTCCCAGTTTAACTGCTCCTGTCCGTGAGAAAGTACAGTAAGCTTGAGAGGGGCGGAGCGTATTCTCAGAGTCACTGCCAATCAAAATATGCCAAATTTTTCTCTGACTTTCTTGATGGCTTGTAATTGGCTATGGGTGAGCTGAGGGAGGCCTCATGGGTCGTACGAGGTACTAGTACTGTTTGAGTGGCTGGAGATTATTATTCCAAACGCCTTATGGCTAAATAACCGAAAGAGGCGGAGAACCGACCTTTTATAAGCTCGATCTAGCAGAGAGAGCGTCACTTTTAAAGTCACTTTTCAAGAGACACATTCATACGTCTTTGTACAGTCACGTACTTTGTTTGTCACATTTTTTTACACTTTCCCTCATAGTTTCTCTTTTGCTTAATACGTGACATTAATTTCAAAAGACACTGTTTTGCACCTTTATTAGTTTATTCACTACTCCATCTACACTTGTATAATTTATTCACTCGTCTCACCTAAACTTGTGTATGATTTATACTTGGTTTTACCCTGCCTCCAAGCCACTCGTGTTTGGTATCTATGAGTATTGTTTTTGTACCTATGCTCCACTGAGTTGTGATCTGGTTAGGTAAGAGTACCTAGTTTATATTTGTATTACGCAGAGCTATGTGTGCTTTTTCCTCTTTGTAAATTAAACCTCGGTATTTTTACCGGATGTGTGTGTTACAGTGTACAGTAAAGTTAAGTTAGTTTTCGTGTGAACTTTACCGTATCCCTTTTGGTGATTTATTTAAGGGTTAAGAGCGCACCTTAATATACACGTCCGTAACAATTCTCATGGTACATTTTCTCATCTTCATACTGTAAATATACATATCAATCCTTATCTGTCATCTTACATTACGTCGCCAGACTATATGTCATACTTTCAATATACAGAACTTACTCCACCCACTCTCAGCCAAGAAACAACCAATGCTCACACTCCACCCGCCGAGGACGATTCACTGACTCATCTACGTAGCGGGCGCACGTACCCACGACCCAGCTCCCAGCCTACCACTTCATTAACCGCCACTTCATTACCCGCCTCACAACAAACTTCCCATTCACCGGACTATTGTACCGTCAAATCAGAGTCAGTCATCATTTACGCCACTTGCTATCACCAATCAGTCCGTAAACACTCCTATGACATCTTCCAACCAATTGACATGCCTTCCAACCTGCCATCTACTAACATTACCGTTATCTCCCCCAACATGCATATGCTAACATTCCTCAACGCATGACTTCATTATGGATCAATTTTCTCTGGCCTTCAGCCGTTCATGGGTTCATCCAACCATTGTGTTTCCCCCTGTGGTCATCTGTTTCAAAGGTTTTCTCCTTGTCCTCTGTGCAGTGCACTGTTGTGTCCGAAAAATAGAACACAGACTACAGGAAATCAGAATTGTTACTGGCATAGTACGCCCTACCCAAGACTTTGAAACTACCCGTCCTTAGTGGCCTTGCATTCAGTTACTACCAATGCCACCTGATAAGTTGCATAAACTGTGGACAGAAGAAGTACCACCAGTAAATGTTGGCATATCTCTGATGCAGTAATGTGTGACATATAGAAACTAACATAGGAAAAACAACAGTGGAAAGACATGCATACCCTATTTCACAAGAGTTATCTACAGTACTTGTATAGATTAGGGGAGGCGGTAGCTCGATCGGTAGAGAGTTGGCTTGCAGTCCCGAGGGACCCAGGTTCGAATCCTCGCTGGGGCAGGGAACAGTTTAAGGATTTGAATTTCATTAAATCAGGCTTTACTGTTCTACCAGAAGACCCGCCGACATGTCGTGAAAATAACCCCGCGAATACCAATACACCAGTCCTGTATGAGACAGCCCTAGCATGTATTCAATATGGACGGTGGGTGTTAGCGCCGAAGTGGTGACATGTAGAGGTGTATGGTATGTCGGAGGACGGCTGGGCCTTGATAGCAGGCTGTAAAGCCTATGCCCAGAGTCGGACACATAAAAAAAAAAAAAGATATAAGAACATGCGTGAACGCATACTCTATTTACTCCTTGTATCATATATCAACATGACTCCTTGTGTATCTTATATCAACATACCTTCCCTTGTAACAATGTATATCCCTAGTTTACAGCCCCTTGACATGGCCATGTCCTCCCTCCGACCCCTATATCATACTTACTCCCTACCATCCCCTGTATCATAATCCCTCCCTCCCTCAACTGTATCATACTTGCCCCTTGTACAAATCTCCCACCTACCTTAGTCATATGAACCACCCATAACTCCTCTCTAGTGTCAGGAGACACCATCTCAACCACCTGGGGGAGTATTGTACCATTCTCGTTATATGTATATATGCCCATTATGTATACTGTATGTATATATGCCCCCCCACTGTCTGCCCCCACTGTATCCTAGAACTGCAGACGTCATCAGCGTTCCTAGGCTTGACCAGCCAACTCGAACCATATGTAGTCAGTCGAGGGCTAACTTCTATTCCGGCAGCATATTGTCTCCGTGCTCCACAATTAAAGGCTGTAAATAGCTACTCCAGGACTTTCCTTCCACCATCAAGAGGGTGTAACAAACATATACACTATAACATATAAAGGAATCCATAAGACATATCATTTGTATAGGAGGGAAAAGTACCAATAGAGTAGTATAAAAGTATAAGCGTAGCATCACTTGCCACAGCCCTGGACAAGGACGTCACAATGGCTTATCACCAGGTCGTATGGGGTCAGTGAGGGATGGCACAAGTACCCACCGACCCACACCTCCAGCTCCCCTTCCTCTCTCTCTCTCTCTCTCTCTCTCTCTCAACTTAGCTACTTCAAATTTTTAATGTCCTTCATTGGTACACGCTAGCACTTATTGCAGTGGCTTGAGTAGCATAAGTATTTCTGTTAGCTGCTGTGGCTAGACTGTACAAGGCGTTTTCGATGACGTAAATATACAAGTGAAAGATGCATAGTACTGTGTAAAGTAATTAATGTAGAATTTGCCGAGAAATGTGAGTAATGCAAAATTGGAAAAAAAGCAAGTTGCGTGTGTAACTACAGACGTCATTTATGTAGTGATATCAAGAACCTTAGTGCTAATCCAGGATTTTCATGGAGAATGGAAATTAACACATTCTCATTGATTAACCACGAGATTTATTCAGTCACCGTACAAAGTTGTGGATTCCTATATTTAACAATAAGAGGATATTCCATAGTGGTAGGTGGTGGCGATCATCCACTCACTTGATGTAGTGCTGCCTCCTTCTTCCTTAGCCTTTATCATTCTTTTTCTGTACCTGCCCTCATTTCTTCCTATTTCTCCTATATTTCCTGTCAGTTCTTACTGCTTTTCTTTCCTTTACAGGTGGCATTACATTGAGTGACAAGCCAAATGGTTTCCTGTAAGCCAAGAAACCATTTACAACGCTGGGTGGTAACCATATAACCAAACCATACGTGCTCCCTACGTGTCAACAAGTCCCAGTGGGCACAGCTTGCGTAATTCACATGGAAAACACGTGGAAGTAACACGTGGGTTTGATGAGTAAATGTGGTTCATTTTGCAAGAAGATTTCACATGGATGTGACACGTGATTTCCACATCTCAATACTCGCATAAAACAGGAGTCAAATCCACGTGTATTTTATGTGAAAATTAGGTGGTATATTACACATGCTATTCTTGATGAGATTTCTACATGTCTAAAGAGCACTTAAATATTCTGCAGGAATAGATAGGCCTATTTATATGCATTATTTACAATACAATATAATCTACAAGAATAAATTTATTGTATTGTAGATTAAACATATAAATGGTTATACTATTCCAGCAAAATATTCACATGCTCTGTAAAAGAAAGGATTTTAAAGAATGGCAATATTAGGAAAATTATAATCTTTCTGGAAGCATGGATTATATTGTCCTTAGAGTAAAAAAATTATAATAAACACTTATAAAGTCAGGATTTACACAGGCAATTTAATGATTAATTCTATGGCAACATATATTTACTATTTTTAAAACATCACCATAATTCAACCCTACACACCTTTTCTGAGTTAGGGTGATCACAGAGAGTAACCCAATATCAGAAGTCTGTCCCCCAATTCCTTCAAGGAAACAACTGCATTTGGCATGTACTGGCATGCCATCAGCCAAGGTCCCATAGTAGCAGATGGTACTATTGCCTCAAGATATTCCTTTATCCCATGCAGTTTTCACTATGCATATAATCTAATACATATGATATATGAATGAAAGAAAATTACCATTTACTTACAAATACAGTAAACTATTCATTTTAAGCAAAGTCTTGTCCATAAATCTATTTCTGTGTTTTTATTTGTATAGTGAAAACTTTATGGGGTAAAGGAACACCTTGAGGCAACTGTCCATTGGCATGAACGATTAAAGAATTTGATGGGAGATAGGCAAAAATGGACATTTGTGGACTGAGAAGTAGGGGAAGCAGGTGGGGATAGCATAGCTTATTGTGGAGTGGAGTGGAGTGGAGAAGAAGCTTGAATTGTTTGGTCTTGTTTGAGTGAAGGCTATAAAGAAAGAAAGGGAGCATTAAAAATTTCATCAGAAAGAATGGCAAAAATTATGAAAGCATAAAAAGAATAGAAGAAATTTAGTGTGAATATTAGTTAGGGGTTGAGACAGCTCTCTCTCTCTTTATATATATACATAAAATGTGTGTGTGTGTTTTAATACAACTGTAGATGAAAATAGGTTCTTCTGGGATAAACTAAATGACTGTATAAAGTTTTGGTCCTAGGAGATATGAATAGGAAGATGGAAGT
>JAGKTI010011158.1:0-27007 GCA_018397915.1 Birgus latro
GAACGGAGAAAGAGAAGACAGAGTTCTATTGGAGAGTTATGGACCAGAAATTGAGAAAGTGGTACCGACGGAGGGAAGGCGAGATGAGAGTATAAAAAATTATGAAAAAAGTTTGAAAGTGGCGTACACAAACATTGATGGACTAATATCGGCAAGGTTAGAAGTCAGTGATTTTTTGAGGGTACACGAACCTGATGTTATGTGCTTTGTAGAGACTAAATTGAAAGAAGATATTGATATTCATATGGGAGGTGGGAAATACAGATTATGGAGAAGAGACAGAATAGAAAAAATGGGGGGAGGAGTGATGATAGCAGTGAAGGACAATATAAATGTAGATACTGTGGAAATGGCAGAGGGCAGGGTCGAAGCGATAAATATGAAATTAGAAACTGGGGAGAATGGTAAGAGAGATATGGCAGTGGTATATGTTCCCCCTAAGACGAGAGCATGGAATGACGATGAATACCAGGAGATGCTGTCAGACATGGTTAGTTATCTACAGAAAGTGATCGAGGGAAGCAACAATATAATCCTAATGGGTGACTTTAATTGTAAAGAGGTGAACTGGGAGGAATGGGACTCAGGAGGCAGCGAAGATTCGTGGGGCACTAAATTGTTAAATACAGCAATGAATAATATAATAACGAAGTGGGTTAAAGAAGAGACACAATTCAGAAGTGATGACACACCAGCAAGATTAGATTTGCTACTATTCAAAGAACCTAATGTAATTGAAGCTTTAAATTATCTGTGTCATACAGGAAAAAGTGATCATGTGGTCATTGAGTTCCAGATGATAACAGGGAATGTGGTGCCAAGAGATGAGCTTTATAGGCAAGGAAGATACAACTTTGGGAAAACAAACTTTGCAGAATTGAGAAAATTTTTTGAAAATGCAGACTGGAGAAAATTCAGAGAAACAAGAGAGATACAGAGGAAGTGGGATATCTTTTTAGACCTCTACAATTTGGGAGTGGAAAAGTATGTGCCAAGAGTAAGTGGGAAAGAAAACAGGAAAAAGGTGTGGTTTAACAGAAGGTGTATGATAGCGAAAAAGAGAGGGACATGGCATGGAACAAATGGAGAAAGAGAGGTAATATCAGAGCAAAGGAAGAATATAAAAGAACTAGAAATGAATATACAGGAATACGTAGAGAGGAAGAAAGGAACTTTGAAAAAGGTATAATTGACAAATGTAAGGATGAACCCAAATTGTTTTATAGATTTGTTAATGGCAAATTGAACCAAGGGAAGGAATCACCAAACTGAAAGTAGAAGGAGAGGTCTACAAGGATGCAGTAATGCAAGTTGAAGTAATGAACAAATGTTTCCAATCGGTTTTCACTAAGGAAGGAGAGTTTGTGGAAGGAGAGGGAGTGATTAGAAATGTAGTGATAAAAGATATGAAAGTGGAAGTGCAGGATCAAGATGTAAGGAAAGCCCCAGGACCGAATGGAATCTCTAATTGGGTACTGAAGGAATGCAGAGAACAACTGGCGGATAAGATTCACAATTTAATTGTGTGCTCCTTGGAAGAGGGGAAAGTGCCTCGGGAATGGAAGAGGGCAAATGTGGTGCCAATCTATAAGGGAGGAAACAAGGAAGAACCCCTGAATTATAGGCCAGTGTCTCTAACCAGCATGGTTGCGAAATTGTGCGAGAGAATCCTGAAAGATAGATGGATAAAATACCTGGAAAAGATGAATATTTTGACTGAAAGTCAGTTTGGATTCAGAAGTGGAAAGTCATGTGTTTCCAACTTGTTGAGCTTTTACTCAAGGACGATTGACGTGCTGCAGGAGAGAGACGGTTGGGTGGATTGTGTGTACTTAGATCTGGAGAAGGCCTTCGACAAGGTGCCCCACAAGAGACTGTTATGGAAATTAGAGCATATAGGAGGACTGAAGGGAAGACTCCTAGAATGGATGAGAGACTTTCTGAGTGACAGACAAATGAGAACAGTAATAAAGGATAGGACATCTGGATGGAGGGAAGTTACAAGTGGTGTCCCACAGGGCTCGTTGTTGGCACCAGTAATGTTCTTGCTTTACGTAAATGATATGGTAGATGGAGTGAACAGCTACGCAAGCCTGTTTGCTGATGATGCAAAGATCCTGAGAAAGGTAGAGGTTGAAGAGGACTGTAAAATGCTACAGGAGGATCTGGATAGGATACATGATTGGAGTCGGATGTGGGAAATGAAATTCAGTGCAAAAAAATGTAAAATATTGGAAATGGGTAAAAGTACCAAGAGGCCATCGTTGAATTATTTGATGGGTAACGAACCAATTAGAAAAGTGAGAGAAGAGAAAGATTTGGGAGTGCTGGTCCAGGATAGTTTGTCACCTGAAAAGCACATAAATAAGATAGTGAGAGAGACATATAAACTCTTGACCAATATAAGAGTGGCATTTCATTACATGGATGAGGAGATGATGAAAAAATTGATAGTAGCCATGATCCGCCCCAGGTTAGAATATGCAGCAGTAGTGTGGTCCCCACACAAAAAGAAAGACATAAACAAGATTGAGAGAATACAAAGAACAGCAACTAAGATGGTCCCCAGTCTGGCAGATCTATCATACAGTGAGAGGCTAGAAAGGCTGGATTTGCCATCCTTAGAGGAAAGGAGAGAGAGGGGCAACATGATTGCAGTGTTCAGGACCATGATAGGAGTAGAAAAAATTGACAGAGAAAATCTGTTTGTGTGGGATGAGAGAGCAACAAGAGGACATGGAATGAAACTAAAGAAGCCACGCTGCTTGAAGGATTTCAAGAAATATAGTTTTCCTTATAGATGCATAGACCTGTGGAATAGCCTGGACATAGAGATTGTCCAGTCTAAAAACTTAAACGAGTTTAAGGCAAAATTTGACTTAATGAGAAAGAGACGGGACCCCACGAGCGTAGCTCATTTCCTGTATATCACAATTAGGTAAATACACATACACACACACTCATTCACTTGACAACCATTACTAGGCTTCAGCATTTAAACAATGATACTGGCATCAATTAATTCAGAGAAAATAGAAAACTGGAAAACTTTTGTACAACACACATCTACTCCTCAAACCCCTCATGGATCAACAAAAAATTAGCAACATTACTAAATCATAAACAGACACCCCCAGGACCCATGCTGCCATCATTAACAACATCCAGCACATGCAACAACTTGCACTTAGTAAGAAAAACAAGCTTCTCTGCATAGATTCTCCATTCCATTCAACCACAGTACAACTCCACCCCAAGGCAGACACATAACTTACTAAGAAGTTAAAGAGCTCCACAAGTACAATGCTGGATGGCATAAGCAACCTACACCTGAAACATTTGGGACCACAGCACCCAGGCCCTCAAAAACATCACCAACTATTTGGAATTATCATCACTATGCCTATACCACATAGTAACCCAGTGCACCCTTTATACAGACCCATAACACTACTCTGCATGCCATCCAAGATAAACAAGTGAATACCCAATATTTAACAAAGTCACATCTATGTCCCCCTTACTCCCTCACAATAGTGAGTGCTTTAGGGAAGTACATTTCACAAATGCTTTAGTAACAAATCTCACAAAACACATATCTGACAGCATCGATTCTGTGAAATCCATACAGTGTACATTTCTCGTAGCAATAGACGATAGTAAAGCCATTTATCCTGTCTCATGACAAACTAATCACCAGCATCTACAATACATGGAGAATAACGCCAAATGCTGGCTGGCTAACTAATTATCTGGTAGACAGGCACGTGTTTTGCTCCAGGGCAAATCGTCATGAACATGAAACCTTCCAAATGGAGTTCCACAAGGTTAAGTTCTTTCACTCACATTTCAACCTATACATGCATGGCACTCCATTACCCCAGCCACTCACCAACATTCCCTCATATGAAGATGACATCAGCATAACAACCTTGCACCACAATACAGACACAGCGTGCAAACTTCGGCAAGACTAAGCACACTTCAGGGGTGGGTCACTGTATAACAAAGAATTTGGTTATTCAGCTTTTTTTTATCTTGTTAGACTCAGTGTTTCACATGTATGTTTTGTGTGTCTATCTCTAGGGAGATGGCTGATCGAGTTGAACAGAGGGTGTTGCGATGGTTTGGGCATATGGAGAGAATGAATAATGAGCGATTGATGAAAAAGATAACTAGATCTGATGTGAGAGGTGTAAGGCTGAGAGGAAGACCACGAATAGGATGGATGGACAGTGTAAAGAGAGCGTTGGATGCGAGAGGGTTGTCTGTTGAGCAAGGAAGAGTGGTTGTGCATGATAGAAATGAATGGAGAGAAATTGTGAATGAATAAATGATGACGCAGCCCTGAGGGGATATTCTCCTGCATTTTGTCTAATCAGCTGATCAGGTCAGGTGCGGGTAAGGGGCTGGATCCATTATGATGTGGCAGGGGTAAGCCAGCTTTGCTGTTGAGCCCTGCTGCGGATGTCACTGACTGCACTGCGTAGTTGACCCTCGTGCGGTGTTGTGCGGTGAGGATCTGTCCCTTCTCCCCTTTAGGGCTAAGATGCGAATGAATGTGTATGAGTGGATGTGTAAATTGGTAGTGTGTTGACCTGTCTCGGCTACCTCCCTTTTTTGGGGGGGAAGCAGCCAAGGTATATAGATAGATAGATAAATCTCTAGGTTTTTGTCAACAATTGGCAATTGTTTTTGTGGTAGGTGGGGGCAATCACCATCCACTCACTCAATGTAGTGTTGCTCTCGGGTGTCAGCCCTTTCCTCTCCTCCATTCTTCTTTTTTTTTTTTATCCTCTCTTTCTTTCCTTTCTTCATTCTTTCCTCGTCCTTCTGCCTACGGGTGACTTTACGCTCCCTCTTCTGTCTTTCTTTCCTTCATTCTTTCCTCATCCTTCTGCCTGTGGGTGACTCTGCACTGAGTGACAAGCCAAATGGTTTCCTGTACACCAGGAAACCATTTACTACGCTGGATGTTAACCATATAACCACATTTTGGCGCCTGATGGTTTAGTGGGTAATTACGACGCTCCAGTCGGATTGAGCCGGTGAAGGTTTATATCCGAGGGGTAGTTGGGAGTCTATTGCTCACGTATTGCCACTCAGGGGTGAATAAGGCTGGTCACTCTCATCTTAAATTCTTAAATGTCAGGACCAACTTGCCTAGCCCCGGGCTCGTATACTTCTCATGGGGCAACGTAGGATTGGATGATGAATGGATGGATTATTTCCACTCTTTACCGTTCGCCAGTGTAATGGCTGACGTATCGCTTACCACGTCTCACACACACACACACACACATACAGAGTTTGCATCCATGCAGATGTCTCTGATATGACCATTATTGCATCATGCAACACAGTTCGAGTCAGTTCATTTGATGAGCTAATCTCACGTTGTCAGTTCAGCTAGTCAGCGTGTTTTTAAGCTGTTCCTAAAGGTGTTTCTGTTGATGAGAATGACCAGTAGATGTTCTTGCAAGCTGTCAGCCAATACATTTTGTTATGTACTGTATGTGGAGAATAAATTGGACTGAAGATGATCAAACACAAAGTCCACCATGATACCAAATTTGTTCGTGCATACAAAGCATATTCTGGCTTGGCAATGGGCAATCAAGATAAGGATTGGGCTCTTCACTGCACTTGTGGTAGCTGTTGCTCTGTGCTTGAAGCTTGGCTACAAGGAGTGAGAAAGAAGATGCCTTTCACAGTTCCGAGAGTGTGACGAGAACCTTCGAATCACCGTGACGAGCGTTATTTTTGCATGGTTGATATAAGTGGTGTGAAGAGCATTAAGGGCAGAAAGAACATTGTACTGTATATCCAAAGTTGCCTTCTTCTATCTCTCCGGTGCCTCATGACGATGAGCTGGCGATTCCTGTCCCTCCTGCGGACAGACATGGAAGTTGTCTCAGACCATGAGGACATCATTGATGATGGAGGGGAAAGTGATGATGAATCTTATGTTGGAGAATATTCCGGAAACACTCCACACTTTCCCAGTCAGCAAGAACCGGATGACTTGGCCCAAGATTTAGGACTCACCAAGTCCAGTGCTGAGCTGCTGGCATCACATCTAAGTGAATGGAATGTGTTGGATCCCAGTTGCAAGTTGAGTTATAGGAATCGCCATGGCAAATTTGCATCCATCTTCAAATTTTGTGAAGAAACCACTTTGTGTTATTGTTTTGATACTAAGGGTTTGTTCCAAGCCATGGTAGTGGATTACAAGGCCTCAGAATGGTGATTCTTCATAGACAGTTCCGTGAGGAGCCTAAAAGCTGTACTTTGCATAATGGCATTGAGCTCCCATCAGTTCCAGTTACATATTCTGTGAAAATGAAAAAAGGCTTTGAGAATGTGAAGATTTGTCTGACAAAGATCAAGTACTTAGATCACAATTGAGCAGTTTGTGGGGAATTCAGAATGACCCCATTCCTGCTTGGAATGCAGGGCAGTTATACAGAGTATGGAATGCAGGGCAGTTATACAAAGTACTCATCTTTTTTATGCTTGTTGGACAGCCGGAGCGATGCAGAACGTTTTGTGAGGAAAGACTGGCCTCTCAGAGAGTGTCTCACACCAGGCTTATGCAATGTTCTGAGAGTTCCACTGATCTCCAGAGAGAAGGTATTGCTACTGCTGCTACATATAAAACTTGGTTTGTGAAACAATTCATTAAAGCCATCGACAAGGATGGCGATGTGTTTCTGCATATCCGATCAATGTTTCCCAAGTTGAGCGTGGCAACGGTTACGGCTGGCATATTCACCGGGCCGCAAGTTTGAAGAATGCTTACAAGTAGTGAACTCCAGGGTAAAATGACCGATGATGAAGAGTGCACTTGGATTGCTTTCAGAGGGGTTGTGTAAGGTTTTCTTGGCAACCACAGGAGACCAGATTCCACACAGCTCGTCGATGACCTGATCAGCACATTCTACCGGCTTGGATGCAGAATGTAAATCAAATTGCACTATCTGCATTCCCACCTTGATTTCTTCAAAAGTAGCTTGGGTGCAGTCAGCGAGGAGTATGGCAAACAGTTCCACCAGGACATTCTGCTGTTGGAAGCAGTATATCAGGGCAGGTGGAACGAGGCGATGATGGGCGATTACATTTGGGGATTATTGCACGGTTGTCATCACAGCTGCAGAAGAAAGTCAAGATCAAAAGTGCATTTCTAGATACTGTGTGTCCTGCATTCCTTGTGATGTTACTGTTTGCTCATTTTCTAGTTATATTCATAATATACACCCAGAAATATATAAATTCTTTGACTTTCTCAACATTCTCGAAATGGTAACAAGTTGCAGTTCCTGTCCTTGTACTATACATATGTTGCTGCCTAATTCCTGTAACTCAAGATGTACACAAAAACTAATACCATATTCGGAATCTACGCATTGTCATTGATCAGAAATAGCGTAAAAATCAACATAACCAAAAAATTGGTTTAAGTTTGTTACACAAATGGGCTGACAGTCACTGCAGCCAAGTCTACCACCACTCATTACCAGCAACAAGCAGAAGTACAGGTACTCCCCTGACATGAGACTACAATCTTCCTGTGCCACATTTCCCCCCCACTAAGATCCTTGGAGTGACATATAAGGCATTTAGTACTGAAGGGGTGAAGATGCCAGTTTTGCAAACTCTAGTTATGGTCACCGTTGAATAAGTGAAGCCTTCCCCAAGCGACTGGTATAAGTGGTAAAGGCAGAAGCTACCACTCATTAAATTGAATTACATTAAAATTTAATTACATTATGCAAAATGAAAATTAAATTTGATTAAATTAAACTAATATAAATGATTTTATTGCCTTAGAGAATTATTATTTTTTCTTAGATATCAATTACTGTACAGTACTTACTTATATTTACAAATTATGCATGTATGCCATTATATACAAAGAGGTGAACTGCAGGCTGATGGAAAAATAAGATGATTCAGCATTTTTAAAAACTCAGTTTGTGAATAACTTCCAGAGAAACATTTTCATACTTCATATGCTGTAAATGAGCCACTATTAACAAAGTTACACCCCCCAAAAAAACTTCAACATTTTAGTCCCCGTTTTATTAAAACTCACGATGGTGTCTTCCCTTCAGTACTAAATGTATTGTATGACATTGGTTTCAACCTTCAAGAACCTTATATAAGACATCAAGAGGCAGTGCACCCCCAGACTCAGCACACTGAAGGCACTGACTGGGACAGACTGCAGTCTACCAATGACCCTTGGGTGGACTTTACTCTGACTTGTCAGCCAGAGCGGAGCACTGTGACCCACTGAGCCGCGGCTGCTACCATACAGAATAATATCCTATGCATTATTACTGGCTGCACCAAACCAACTCCCACAGCTCACTTACATTTTTAAACAAAAGTCCTTTATGTCAGAAAACATCTTGATATGAGAGGCACACAGTTCTGTGCCACAGCCTTTGCCAACTCACAACATCCATATCGCTATGAATACATGACAGAGCCCAACACTGCACAAACTGTACGAGACTCACTTTGACGACATCCCACCTTCAGATTTTCTTACACAGTTATGAAGAAACACCTACATACTGAACTCATTTCATGTGCAGGACATTATAGCACCAGGTGTATGGTATGTAGGAGGACTGCTGGGCCTTGATAGCAGGCTGTAAAGCCTATGCCCAGAGTCGGACGCATTAAAAAAAAAAAAAAACACTATACCTGTATTACAAGCATCCTCTCTCAACATTCACCCATCAAGGATATCTTTGAATAGAGCTCAGTTTGCCTAGAGAGACATAGATCAGGACACCACTCAGCCTCGTCAGGCACCAACTTTTGATTTGGGTTGGGTGAAACTACAGGTGACATTCCCTGCTTATAGAATAGGCCCACACAGTATAACACATATAAAGGAGCACTGCATATTACATGTCACACTAGACCCAGATGCAACATCAGTGGTGCAAGGAACCAGTGGGACAGCCTCATGGAGGTAGAGTCAAAGGGTCTGCTTGGCCAGGCAGACCAAGATTAAGCTACAACAGCAACAACCTATCCCTGCAGTGCATAAAAAGCATCAATTTTCAAACCTCAGTAGTAACTAGTTTTGCTCTCTTTGTATGAAGATGATGATGTTCAAATGTGATTATATATCTAGTGTGTTATAAATTCAGTAGCTCTCCTAGCTTAGTCAGAATAAAGTTAAATCCCAGGGTTTTTGTCCAGTGAAAAAAAAAAAAAAAAAGAGAGAGAGAATTAAATGTTTTCCCTGCAAAATTTTGAGAATGATGAAATCAAAGAGCATATTTTTAAGCATGGGAATGTCAGTTTTTAGGTAAATGTCTACTGTAGCTTAGTCATGGCAAGTGTTTTACGTTAGAATTTCCAAGGGGATTGCATTAAAAACTTCAACATCGGTTGGACAGGAAGGATGGTTGAGGAATGTGGTTGAAAAGAAAGCCTCAGATGCCTCAGCATGATTTGTTTTTAGTCATTCATCACCTATTCAAACCAAAACATAGTAAAGAAAATTAAATTTTTAGTTTTGCTTTAATGATGCTCTAATGAGAGGAAACTTCCTGTTGTGTTGTTTGCAGATAATTTTGTATTGTTATATGAAGACAAAGGGGAACTGCAAGGCTTGGTGATTGAGTCTGGGAGAGCGTGTAAGAAATGGAATCAGAAGGTGAATGTAGGGACGAGTAAAGTTATGGTCTTCGAGAGATGTGAAGTCACTGTATGCACAGTGAGGTTGGATAAGGAGAAAATGGAAACTGTGAGTGTATTTAAGTACTTAGGTGCGTTTAAGTACTTAGGTAGTGTGATGAGTAAGGATGGAAGTTTGGAGGATGAAGTGCTTGAAAGGGTACAACAGGGAAGAAAGGTTGCTGGTTCTTTGAAAACAGTGATAAGAAACAGGGAAGAGAGCATGGAAGTGAAAAAAGTCGCTGCATGATAGTATTGTGATACCAACTCCAACGTATGGAAGTGAAGCTTGGACCTTGTTGGAAGGACACAAGTCAAGAGTGAGAGCAGTGGAAATGAGGAGCATGTGAAGTTACATGGAGAGACAGACTGACAAATGAGGAAGTGAAGAAGTATTGTGGTGTTAGGAGAAATACATTGAGGTGGTGTGGCCATGTGAAGAGTATGGAGAGCGAGAGACTAATGAGGAGAATGTGTATGTGATTGAAGTGGAAGAGGGGAGAGGGAGGGGGAGGATGAGGATGAGGTGGAGGGATGGATTGGAGAGGAGTATGTGAGGTGGGTGGAGGGCAGCAAAATGGCGGGAGTCTGGGCAACGTGGCGGTAGTTCGATTTGGGTCGCCCCGTGTATCGTTAAGTTGTCTAGCAATAAATAGATCGATAGACATAATCTATCTATCTATCTATTGCCAGACGCCTCAATCATAGACATAATGATAGACATAATGATTTACAGTAATCCCTCCACTCTCCGTTGTAATAGAGCCAAAGGCATGACCAGAAAGTGGTCTTGTCCGGAGAGTGGCCCTGAAGCTCCTGACCCTAACCTAACCTAACCTAAATCAGAAAACCACCTACCTACCTCCCTACTGGACATGCATAGCACTTACTTAAGACCCCATTCACATAAATAATGGACACAAAGCATGAATTAATTTAATTATAACCAAAAAATGATGATTTTGAGGTGAGAAGGAAGAGGTGTTCACCAGTTGACAGCATAGTGTAAGTAAGTATCAGACATGGCAGTCACTAAGAAAATCACCCTTTCTCACATCTTTTGCACTAAAATATGGGATATAAAGCATGAAATAAATAAATTGTTACCAGAAAATGATTTTTTTTATGATTTTAGTAAATTTTATTCAAGGAAAAAGGAACCAAAGGCCACAGGCCTGCATACTGTTCCTTCCAAGAAAAAGCAAAAACAGTACAAAAGAGAGCCAAATTCAAGATCCGTTCAATTTGAGATGCCTGGACACACTGCGTTTGAAAGACTGGAGATCATAGGAAGTAGGAAATACAGACAGAGGAAGAGGTGACTAGGGCAAATATGTTCACCAGTTGACTAGTTAGTGAATGTATGTAAGACATGGTAATCACTGAGAAAATCACCTTTTTCACTGCCTATGCACTCAGAGATGGGACACAAAGCATGAAGTAAATAAAATGTAACCAGAGAATGACGATTTAGAAGTGATTATGGAAAATATTTGGCAGTTGACAGTGTACTTGCATGTCCGTGGTGGTTGTTTACCCCGTCTCTAAAGCTCTGACAGTGGTGAAAATGCTTTTGAAGCATGTACAGCATGCACTTAATCCTTAGCACTATGAATTATGATTGTTTAAACAAAAACTCACGGCAGTTCAGTGACAACTGTCGGAGTGGCGGGAGGGGGAGACGGTGGGTATGGAATGTAAACACGGCTGTTCGGCACCGCGCGCCAAATACAAACTTATGGGTCGAAAAAAATCGGAATTTTTTGTCTTTTTTTTTTTCTGCAATTTTTTGGCATTTGGGTTTCGAACATCAGCCCACGATGTCTGAACAGTGGTGTAACCGGATAGTGGTCGTCCGGAAAGTAGAGAGATTACTGTACAGTAGGCGCGGAAAGTATTGACTTTTTTTGCCGACGTCATTCTTCTTCGCGTTAAGTGAAGTAGGGTCAATACTACCCTCCCCTGTGATGCGAAATGAGCTGACGCTTTTTCAGCGGGAGCTGGCAACCCTGCTTGATAGGTTTGGCACCACAGGAGCAGGCTCAGTAATGTTTGGGCAGCCACAGGAGGAGGATTGTCTCTGTGTGTGATGCACCACGAGGGCATGTTTTGACTCAAATAACACAGTTGTTTGGTTACCTACCACATTCTCATCATGCCTAAAGCAACCATAAGCAAGGACAAACGTGTGGAAGTGATTACTTTATACAAAGCTGGCCACAAACTCCCATTTATTGCAAATCAGATGGTGTTAGACTGAGGACAGTGCAGAGACTGGTGAAGCGGTTCAAGGACAGTGGGGAGGCCATTCCTCCCACTCCACTTCCCAAGCCTGGGAGACCTCGTAAGACAACCTTCAGGACCCGTCAGCTGATCTCAAGGCAAGTTAGCAAGGATCCAAGGCTAACAGCATGGGATTTAAAAGAAAAGAACCCACAGTTGCTGGCAGATGTGTCTGTCAGAAGTGTGCAGCAGCTGTTGCATGACGATCTGGGCTACAGGAGTTTTTGTGCTCGTAAAAAACCACTGCTAACTGCACTTCAGAAGAAAAAGAGAGTAAATTTTTGTAAGAAATATCTTGCCTGGAGTGAGGAGCAATGGAAAACTGTGCTTTGGAGTGATGAGTCAACATTTACTGTCACTGGTACCCCTTCATCACGAGTGTACCGCAAACCAGGCAGTGACCCCCTGGATCCTAAGTACACTTCCAAGTTTGTTAAATACCCAGCCTCACTCATGGCTTGGGGCTGCTTTACATATTATGGTGTTGGTAGGTTGGTAATTCTACCTGCAAATGAAAAAGTGAACCAGAACAATTATTTGGAGCTCTTATGTGATGTTTTAAGTGACTCTTTTGATAAAACCAAGGCAAGAGTATTTATGCAAGATTCTGCCCCTGCACATGTTGCAAAGTCAGTGAAACAGTGGCTAACAGACTGTGAGGTTCCCTTTATTCGAGATTGGCCCAGAAACAGTCCAGATATCAATCCCATTGAGAATTTATGGGCGCACATGAAGCGGCAGCTGCATAGTATGGACACATCATCTTTGCCTAAACTTGAGGCTGCAGCTATGGAGCAGTTTTAGTCCGTCTGTTCTGCAAAACTACGCCATCAGTCTCCCCAGACGCCTTAAGAAGATAAAGGTGAAGGGGAATGTCAGTAAATACTAAATTCAATGGTGAGTGTTAATTTATTTGTTTCTCCTTGCTAACCACAAGAATGT
This sequence comes from Birgus latro, assembly GCA_018397915.1. Lineage (NCBI taxonomy): Eukaryota > Metazoa > Arthropoda > Malacostraca > Decapoda > Coenobitidae > Birgus > Birgus latro. The sequence goes on from JAGKTI010011158.1 coordinate 12,928, forward strand.
TTTCTTTTTTTAAGATGGCGTCAACACTTTCCGCGCCTACTGTATTTTGTACATAACTTACTGGTTATGAAGTGTTGTGACCATTGTTCTTGAGTAATGGGATTGGCAGCAATACACTGTAGTAGGAAACGTCCGATAAAAGGAGTATGTTTAGCTACAGTAAGTTGGATAAGTATGATGCAAGTACAGTTTGGTTAATCATGAGGAGGAAGTGTGGAGAACATTGATGGAAATGATGTGCAGAACATGTGAGGTATCATTGGGTAAAAGTTTAATGAAATTTCAGCACAGGGGAAGTATTGTATGCTGAGGAATACAGTAATGTATTTCAAGAGAGCTACTCATGTATTGTGTGAATGTAAAAAATGTAGGGAGGGGAAATAGTAATAGATGATCTAGAAGTTTTCTAGATCAACTTAGATGTGAGATCACCTGAGCATGGAGAAGGTGTAATAGTATCTGTACATACAAGGGAAGGAGTGAGAGGAGAGAGTGTGGAAACTATAGGGATATCTGTTATTTGATCTTAGTAGGAAGATATAAGAGTACTGGTCTAGAGGGTGAAGGCATTTGTGAAAGTTAACCTGTTAGTACTATGACTTCCTATCATAGTACGTACAGTAATCCCTCCAATATCCGACGTAATAGAGCTAAAGGCATGTCCGGATATTGGTCCTGAAGCTCCAGCACTGGTTTTTCATGACCCTAACCTAACCTAACCTAAATCAGAAAACTACCTTCCTACCTCCCTAGTGGACATGTATAGCACTTATTTAGGTCCCTTTTCACATAAATAATGCATACATAGCATGAATTTATTGAATTTTAACCAAAAAATGATGATTTAGAGGTGAGTGAGTCATAGGAGCTCAGAACTTGCCAGCATAGTATAAGTAAGTATCGGACATGGAAATCATCTTTTCTCACATTTTATGCACTAAATTATTGGATACAAAGCATCAAATACAGTAAATGATGTTAATTGCCACCAGAAAAGTGGTTAGGTTAGGTTAAGTTAGGTTAGGTTTGGTTAGGTTAGGTTAGGTTATGACCGGACATGAAATTCACTGCTTCAACCTTTTTCATAGCTGGTGCACTTAATAACCATGCATGAAAGAATTAAATTAAATGCAGGAAATTATGATTAACACAATGTTAGGTTAGGTTAGGACCGGACATGAAATTCACTGCTTCAACCTTTTTTCTAGCTGTTTTACTTAAGAACCATGCATGGAAAAATTAAATAGCAAGCAGGAAATTATGATTAACATTTAGGGTAATTTTTTAACACATGTACAGCATGATGAAAACAGGTTAGGCATGAAAATCTTTATGGTAACCATAGGTTAGGTTAGGTTAGGACCGGACATGAAATTAACTGCTTCAACCTCTTTTCTAGCTGTTTTACTTAAGAACCATGCATGGATAAATTAAATTGCAAGCAGGAAATTATCATTAACATTTAGGGTAACTTCTTAACACATTAACAGCATGATGAAAACAGGTTAGGCATGAAAATCTTTATGGTAACCATATGTTAGGTTAGGTTAGGACCGGACATGAAATTAACTGCTTCAACCTTTTTTCTAGCTGTTTTACTTAAGAACCATGCATAGACAAATTAAATTGCAAGCAGGAAATTATGATTAACATTTAGGGTAACTTCTTAACACATTAACAGCATGATGAAAACAGGTTAGGCATGAAAATCTTTATGGTAACCATAGGTTAGGTTAGGTTAGGACCAGACATGAAATTAACTGCTTCAACCTTTTTTCTAGCTGTTTTACGTAAGAACCATGCATGGAAAAATTAAATAGCAAGCAGGAAATTATGATTAACATTTTCGGTAATTTTTTAACACATGTACAGCATGATGAAAACACGTTAGGCATGAAAATCTTTATGGTAACCATAGGTTAGGATAGGTTAGGTTAGGACCGGACATGAAATTCACTGCTTCAACCTTTTTTCTAGCTGTTTTGCTTAAGAACCATTCATGGAAAAATTAAATAGCAAGCAGGAAATTATGATTAACATTTTCGGTAATTTTTTAACACATGTACAGCATGATGAAAACATGTTAGGCATGAAGTTAGGGTACTTACGAACAAAAAGCGGCCGTCCTGATGTAATAACCCACTCTGTCATCTCAGACTCTGACAGGAAGACGTTGCACCTGACACACCTTTCCACTTGAGAATCACCAGCACTTCTCACCAACACTTTCACCAAGGTTTTTTTTTTTATAACTGGAATAACATCACTTCACTGCACTGTACACAACAGTAAATTCCCGTGTGGTCTAGTGACGATCCATGGAGCCTTGTGAACTTCTCAGCAGCAGCTTTCAGCTCCGTTCCACGTACCAACACACCAGCAGCACGTTGTTGTCGATACGAAATCAATGTGGAGTGGTCGATGTCTGCATACTTAGGAGTAAACATCACCTTCCTTTGCATGTTTCGTTTGGTCTTCGATGCGAAATCAGCCGTGTACTGCTGTAGTTTGTCTCAGGACTTCTTGATATCAAACAAGGTGGAGCGAGGGAGGTTGAACTCACGTAAGATGCGCCCTGTTGACCAGCCAGCGTCCACCTTGTCCAATATCTGCCTCTTCTTCTCCAGAGTCAGAACCACTCTTTTCCTCTTCTCAGGAGGCGGGGCCATCATCACACACATGATGAAGAAGGTGAAGAGCAGTATCAAGCACTGTAGGAGGTAGGGTATCACCACAAAAGCAATCACTTCGGCCGCCATTTTCGAAGTTGTTCACGAGGGAGGAGGGGAGTGGGTAATGGCGACCGATAGTGGCGTCACGAGTGTAAACAGAGGGGATCGGCGCGCGCGGGAAAATCAAACTGACGCGGTCCCAAAAAATTGAAAATTAATCGATTTTTTTCGGATTTTTTTCCATTTTGTGGGTTGGGCAGCCCAGAATGTCCGGTTAGTGAGTATGTCCGGTTATTGGACGTCCGGATATTAGAGGGATTACTGTATATTCATGCTACCTCAGTCGTCACCACCCAGATGGGTGATAGGTTAGGATGACAGACTGTGATTTTGCTGGCTCATTAGTCCATGGGTTCAAATCTTAATGCAGGTGGCTGATGTCACTGGATTATGTTGTCTGTCCACCCTTTGTGGGTTAGCAAGTAAAATGAATAGCTAGGGGAGACTTGGGGGTGATAACTGTGGTAACCTGGTTGATGCAGTGGGCTTTTATCCCAGCATATTAAGTAATAACCTGCCACAGACTTAAATGCCTAAGTTATGGAGGTGACCGCTGCAGCTAAAAGTCTCATGGCATCTACCCCATGTCTACCTTTACTTGTAAGGAAGACCTTTTGAATTGGAGCCAAATAAAGATTATATCACCTGGTTGAAGAAATTAGTATTATGTGTGAAGACTTGAGTAGCTTCATGGAGTTAGTGAAGAACAGGGTATCTCTAGGGAAGTGCAGAGACATTGTTGCATTGGATACTTTCACTGAGATGTTTGGCAGTTTTTGGAAATGGGTGCAGTAAAATCTACTATCTATGATAATAGATTGGCTGTCTTAGTGAAGTAGATTTGCTGTCATAATAAATGGTTGTACTTGTAGTGGAGGGTACATAACCATCCAGACTATGTACAGTGGAGCAAAAGCAGCCATGAAGGTGGATAGTGAATTAGATGACTGGTGTGACTTGGATGTTTGAGTGAAAAGACTCATTTCACTATTGCTGTTCATTTTGTTAACAGCCTGCAGCACACATTCCAGTTGCCTGACCATATTTTGAATGTTGCATGGTTTTACCACATCTATACTATTGACCTAAAAACTTGCGTACCCATACTATAGCATGTCCTTATCCATTTCATCATCCTAAAACTGGTTTGATGAAATGTGAGAAACGATGATTGAGATTAACCCCCAAAGCTTATGGAGGGAATAATGTTTTCTTCCTTGAGAAGTGGGGTAAAATCATCCATTTTAAAAACTACCTTTAGCCTTATGAGGTTATAGCATGCATCACACAAGTAATTATTATGTACTTACTGACCTTTAACAAGCATTTATCTGGTGATTATTGCATGATTAGCACTTTGATGAGGTGAAAGAGAGGGAGGTTGTCCAGGTGCTCAAGGGTGCCTAAGTGGACGTATGTGGATTAACTGGGACTACATGGAGAGGTGAGAACATGAGAGTATGGATGGTGTATATGCACAGGAGTAGGTGAGAATGAGAGGGCAAAAGAGGATGTACAGTATGTATTGTTGTGTGCAAGAGATTGATTGTGTGGGTGCAGGAATACAAACGTGGGCAATTTTGTGCGTGTATGCTTCAACACAAGATCATGCAAGCAGGGTGAAAGGAGAGTTCTGGGCAAATGTGGAAGCGTGCATGGAAAACTTTGAGAGGAATGAAAGTGCATTATTGATAGGAGGTATGAATGAAAAAGTAGGGAATGTGATGGTGTATGGAGTAGTTGGTGAGTGGGGTGTGCTTGCAGAAGTGGATGAGAATGGTAGTGCTCTAGTGGATATTTGTGCGGTGAGGGGGTTGGTGATAGCCAATACCTTCTTCAGGCACAAAATCATCTACAGGTATACGTGGCGAGTGATGAGAGTGGCGGGTGGTGAACTGAATGAAAAGAAGACAATGATTGATTATGGGTGTGTGGATGAGAGAATGAGAAGGTATGTAATGGATGTAAGAGCATACAGAGGTTAAGGGAGTGGACTTTCTGACCACTACTTGATGGTAGTGGGAGTCAAGGTACAAATGCAGTGGATGAACAAAAGGAGGAAAGGGTAGGAGAAAGTAGTCCATATAAAGAGGGTAGAAAGGTTGTAAGAGGATGGAAAAAAGGCAGAATGTAAGGGAGATGCAGAGGAGTGATTGGATAAATATGATTAGAGCAGATAAGGGAGGTGGATGTTGTGTGCAAGATATTCACCAAGAAATCTGTGCAGTTTGTGAGGTGGTGTGTGGGGTGAAGAGAAGATGAAAGTGGGTGCAAGGAACAGTATGGTGGAATGAAGAGGTGAGACAATCTGTGGTGCAAAAGAAGAAAGCATATATTGAGTGGATGGGAAGCAGAGGCATGGAGGAAGTTGAGAAATGGAAGGGAGAGTTATATGTAGAGAGGAAGAAAGAGGTGAAATGATTAGCAAGAGAGAGGAAGAAGAGAGTGGATGAGGAATTTGGAAGGAATTTGAGTGTCAGGTGGAAGGAATGTTCTAGAAGGAGGTAAAGAGAGTTAGACAGGGTGATAAAGAAGTTAGTAGGAGAATGAAAGATAAAAATGATAGATTGATAATGGACAAAGGAGAAAAAATGAGCAGATGGAGTGAACACTTTAAGGAACTGTTGAACATAGAGAATGAAAGTAATGCAAGTATAATTGGTTGTGGAATTGCTGGTAGAAGGAGGGAGGTGAGAAGAAAGGAAGAGATCAGTAGGATGGAAGTAGTGGAATCAGTGAAGAAAGTCAAAATCAGGAGAGCCCCAGGAATTGATGGGGTGTGTGGTGAAATGCTGATGCATGGGAGAGAGATGGTAGTAGAATGGATATGGAAGATGTGCAGATTGGCCTGGGAGGAAGGCAGAGTCCTGGAGAATTGGATGTCAGGTACAATTATTTCCCTGCACAAAGGAAAAAGGGAAAAAGAAGTGTTTGGTAATCATGAGGCATTTGTCTTCTTAGTGTAATAGGAAAAGCATATGCCAGGATAGTGATTGACAGAGTTTTTGCCAGGTTTATTCTTCTGCCTCAGATACCATCCTCCAGCATCTTGATTCTGTGCATCATCACTGTTTGCATCTGGCTGTTGGTGCTTTTAAATCTTCCCCAGTTGAAAGTCTTTATGCTGAACCATGAGTTCATTCACTTTATCGTCATCATGCTTTGCTTTCTCTTCGTATCAGTGCTAAGTTGCCCTTCTTCCCTAATACCCCTTCTCTGCTTCCTCCCGGTCCTGACTTGAACACCCTTTCCTCACATCCTAGGATCAAACCACCTTTTGCAGTTTGAGCTCGTACCCTCCTCTCACACTCCTTCCTTACCGTTGGTAATGTTTTCTCTTTCCGGACGAGTCTTTTTCCCCCATGGCTTCTTCCGCGCCCCAATGTTTATCCTTCCATTTTCCCTTATTCCAAGTCCAATTCTTCTTCCCTATTCTCCATTCCCAATTTTTAGGCCATCTTTCCTGCCATTCATCTGCAGTCTCTGTATACACAGATGGTTCCAAAACCCCAGAAGGTGTTGGGTTTGCAGTTCTCTTTACTGATACCTTTTATCGCTTTAGCTTTTCTGTTTGTGCGAGTGTTTTGACGGCCAAGTTGTATGCCCTCTTGTTTGCGTTGCGGTATATTTGTCACTCCTCCTCTTCCACGTTTGTGATATTCTCTGTTTCTTTTGGTGCTCTGTCCCTTCTTCAGTTGCCTTCTACTTTTCACCCTTTAGCCCTTTGTATCTTAGAATGGTTTTGCCTTGTTTATACTCATCATAAATCTGTCTAGTTCTATTGGGTCCCAGGACATATAGGCATTGCAGGCAATGAGTGTGTTGATTGGTTGGCTCGCACTGCTGTTTCCAAAGATGCTTCTCCTTTCTTACTCATTCCAGTTACTGATTTCCTTCCTGCCCCATCTTCCTTCCCTAAACATCAGTGGCAGTCTTGCGGGGACTTTATTGCTAATAATAAACTGAGTGAATCTTTCCATTTGAAGGTTGGATTGAAACAAGGATGTGTCATGTCTCCATGGTTGTTCAATCTGTATATGGATGGGGTTATAAAAGAGATACAGGGTCGGGCGATGGATGTTGGAGTGGCCCTAGTGAGAGAGGGCAGTGTGTGGAAACTCCCTGTACTGTTGTTTGCAGATGATACTGTGTTGTTGAGTGAAGACGAAGGGGAGCTGCAAGGCTTGGTAGATGAGTTTGGGAGAGTGTGTAAGAAACGGAATCTAAAGGTGAATGTGGGGAAGAGTAAAGTGATGGTCTTCGAGAGAAGTGAAGCCAGTGAGTGTACAGTGAGATTGGATGGGAAGGAAATGGAGAATGTGAGTGAATTTAAGTACTTGGGCAGTGTGATGAGTAAGGATGGTAGTCTGGAGGGTGAAGTGCTCGAAAGGGTACAGCAGGGAAGGAAGGTTGCTGGTTCGTTGAAAGCAGTGATAAGAAACAGGGAGGTGAGCATGGAAGTGAAAAAGTTGTTACATGACAGTATTGTGATACCAACTCTGACATATGGAAGTGAAGCTTGGACCCTGTTGGAAGGACAGAAGTCAAGAGTGAGAGCAGTGGAAATGAGTTATTTGAGAGGAGCATGTGGAGTCACATGGAGAGACAGACTAACAAATGAGGAAGTGAAGGAGCGTTGTGGTGTGGTTGAGGACGTGATGGGAAGCGTTAGGAGAAACACGTTAAGGTGGTTTGGGCATGTGGAGAGGATGGAGAGTGAAAGATTGACGAGGAGAGTGTATGTGAGTGAGGTGGAGGGGGCGAGAGGGAGGGGGAGGCCGAGGATGAGATGGAGGGATGGAGTGGAGAGGTATATGAGAGAGGGGTGTGTGAGTTGGGAGCGTGGTAGTGAAATGGCAGGGGACAGAGTGACATGGAGGCGATTTGTTTGTGGCCACCCCGTTCGGGATTGAGGCGTCTGGCAATAGATAGATAGAGAATAAACTCCATGTTGTTAAACCCTTTACTTCTCCCAGGTTGGGAGATGGGAGACTGCTTTAGCTCATCTTAGAATAGGCCATACTAGGTTTACTCACTCTAATTTGATGTCCGGTGACCGTCCTCCCCTCTGCACTCATTGCAATACCCTCCACTCCATACGCCATATTTTCTCTGATTGTCCTCTTTATATTTTACAGTGACGTGTTGCTCTTCCTTTCTTGCCTCACCTTCAGCTTCCCCCCTTCTTGAAGCCTTCCTCCGAGAATCGCCGTGTTTTTCCCTTTGTAATATCATGTCCGTCCTTACCTCTATTGGTATTGTTTCTTACATTTAATTCTGCCTATTTCAGTAGTCATGCCTGTAATATATTTCTTCCATTAGTACATTTCTTTAACCACGCCACGTCAGTGTTCACAGCCCGCCCAGCATACACAGCTCATAGCTGATGATCTGGCTCTGAGCTGGATTTTGGTACTAGGTTCTTATTCTTATTCTTATTGACAGAGTTAGGGAAATAACAGAGGAATTAGTTGGAGAAGAACAGGGAGGGTTTAGGAAGGGAAGAGGTTGTGTAGATCAGATATTCATCCTTAGGTCTTTAGTGGAAAAGTTTCTAGAGAAGGGAAAGAAGTTATGTGAGGCCTTCATGGATTTGGAGAAAGCATATGGCAGAGTGGATAGACAAAGAATGTGGAAAATATTAAGAATATATGGAGTAAATGGGAAGCTGTTGAATGCTGTGCAGAGTATATACGAGGGTGCTATGGCTGCAGTGCGTGTGGATGGCGAACTAAGTAAATTTTTATGTCCAAATTTTGGATTGAAACAGATGTGTGTCCTGTCTCCATGGTTGTTCAGTCTGTATATGGATATGGTTATAAAAGAGATACAAGGTAGGGCAGTGGATGTTGGAGCAGCCCAAATGAGAGAGGGCAGTGTTTGGAACCTTCCTGTACTGTTGTTTGCAGATGATACTGAACTGATAAATGAAGACAAAGAGGAACTGCAAGGCTTGGTGAATGAGGTTGAGAGAGTGTATAAGAAACAGAATCAAAAGGTGAATGTAGGGAAGAGTAGAATTATGGTCTTGAGAGAAATGAAATCACTGTCTGTACACTAATGTTGGATGATGAGGAAGTAGAAAATGTGAGTGCATGTAAGTATGGAAGTTTGGAGGATGAAGTTCTTGAAAGGGTACAACAGGCAAGAAAGGTTGGTGGTTCTTTGAAAGCAGTGATAAGAATTAGGGGAGTGAGGATGGAAGTAAAAAAGTTGCTGCATGATGGTATTGTGATACCAACTCTGATGTATGGAAGCAAAGCTTGGACCTTGTTGGAAGGACACAAGAGTGAGAGCAGTGGAAATGAGTTATTTGAGAAGAACTTGTGGAGTTACAGGGAGAGACAGACTGACAAATAAGGAAGTGAAGGAGCACTGTGGTGTGGATGTGGATGTGATAAAAAGCATTAGGAGAAATATATTGAGGTGTTTTGGCCGTGTGGAGACAATTGAGAGTGAGAGACTGATGAATAGAGTGTATTTGAGCGAGGTGGAGGGGGGGAGAAGGAGGGGGAGGCTGAGGATGAGATGGAGGGATAGAGTAGGGAGGTACCGGTATATGAGAGAGGGGGGATGCGGACTGGGGGAAGGGCAGTGAAATGGCAGAAAACAGGGCGATGTATAGGCAATTTGTTTGTGGCCACCCCTTATGGGATTAAGGCATCTGGCAATAGGTAGAGATAGATAGCACTTTTCAACAAAAGCTAGCAACATGCAGTTGGTAGTCTGCTAATTTTAACAAAATATAACAATTACAAAATTGCCACAGATCTCTATAAATAATTATTCTTACTCATTTGTTGTGTATTTCATAATTTTTTGTTGATGTCAGATATGCTGATGACACAGTATAGCAATGCAGCACTTTTAGCAGAAGTCAGCGAGTGACTGAGAGATGAGTTGGGTAGGGGTAGCTAAAGGAAAGTCTCAGGCAGGATTTAAGCACCCGAACTAATCAATCTGTTTTTAATTTTTGGCACCAAACCTGCCACGTTACAGGAACGGCACCTAGGGCAAAAGGGTTAAGTGTGAGGACTCAGAGAACTTCAGAATTTCATTATGGTTCCGATCTGGAAGATAATTGTCTAAATATGGACATGCAGTACATTTATTTTTTCATTGTGTCTGAAGCACATGTATTTCATCATGGAGTCTGAAGCACATGTATTGCATCATGGGGTTTGAAGTACATGTATATCATCATGGGGTCTGAAGTACAGTAGACTCTCAATATACCAAACTCTCTTTTAACAAATTTCAGTTTTAGTAACCACCTTGAGCTGGCTGGCGAAACATTACGTTCATTTAACGAATTTTGTTTGGTATAAGAATGGCATGCAAAAAACACCAACCAGTGTGGCATCCCTACACACACCAACTGGCAGTATAATTGTGTGTTCGCTGGAAGAAGGGAAAGTGCCTCGGGAATGGAAGAGAGTAAATGTGGTACCAATTTACAAGGGAGGAAACAAGGAAGAACCCCTGAACTATAGACCAGTGTCCCTAACCAGCATGGTTGCAAAATTGTGCGAGAAGATTCTGAAAGATAGGTGGATAAAATATCTGGAAGAGATGAATATTTTGACTGAAAGTCAATTTGGATTTAGAAGTGGAAGGTCATGTGTTTCCAACTTGTTGAGCTTTTACTCAAGAGCGATTGACGTGCTACAGGAGAGAGACGGTTGGGTGGATTGTGTATATTTAGATTTGGAGAAGGCCTTTGACAAGGTTCCCCATAAGAGACTAATGTGGAAATTAGAGCATATAGGAGGACTGACGGGTAACCTCCTGGAATGGAAGAGAGACTTTTTGAGAGACAGACAAATGAGGACAGTAATAAAGGACAGGATGTCTGGATGGAGAGAAGTAACAAGTGGTGTCCCACATGGCTCGGTGTTGGCACCAGTAATGTTCCTGATTTACGTAAATGATATGGTAGATGGAGTGAACAGTTATGCAAGTCTGTTTGCTGATGATGCAAAGATCTTGAGGAAGGTAGAGGTTGAAGGGGACTGCAAAATGCTGCAGGAGGATCTGGATAGGATACATGACTGGAGCCGGATGTGGGAAATGAAATTCAACGCAAAAAAAATGTAAAATATTGGAAATGGGTAAAAGCACCAAGAGACCATCACTGAATTATATGATGGGTAATGAACCAATCACAAAAGTGAGAGAAGAGAAAGATTTAGGAGTGCTGGTCCAGGATAGTTTGTCACCTGAAAAACACATCAACAAGATAGTTAGAGAGACATATAAACTCTTGACCAACATAAGAGTGGCATTTCATTACATGAATGAAGAGATGATGAAAAAACTGATAGTGGCCATGATCCACCCCAGGTTAGAATATGCAGCAGTAGTGTGGTCCCCACACAAAAAGAAAGATATAAACAAGATTGAGAGAATACAAAGAACAGCAACCAAGATGGTCCCCAGTCTGGCAGATCTGTCATATGGTGAGAGGCAAGAAAGGCTGGATTTGCCATCCTTAGAGGAAAGGAGAGAGAGGGGTGACATGATTGCAGTGTTCAGGACCATGATGGGAGTAGATAAACTTGATAGAGAAGATCTGTTTTTATGGGATAAGAGAGTAACAAGAGGACATGGTCTGAAACTGAAGAAGCCACGCTGCTTGAAGGACATCAAGAAATATAGTTTTCCGTATAGAGGCATAGACTAGTGGAATAGACTGGACAAAGAGATCGTCCAGTCTAAAAAACGAGTTTAAAGCAAAATTTGACTTATTGAGATACAGAGACGGGACCCCACGAGCGTAGCTCATTTCCTGTATATCACAATTAGGTAAATACACACACCGTTCGCTGGCTCAGTGGTAACGTTCTTGCTTGCCATCTGGTAGACAGGAGTTCACGCCTCACTCAGGTTGCAAAAAGTTTCACTGACGAAGTGGGTGGTTACTGTCCCCCTTGAGCAAGGGGATGGGTGTGTGCATGTGTGAAGGTCACACCCTTGCCCTTAGCGAACTATATGAGCTCTCAGCTTCCTTTCAGGAGGGTGATCCTGACCAACCCTGTGAATTATGCAACACACATACACACACACACACAAGATGTAGCGAAAAAAAAAGTCTCCATATGTTTGAATCATGGCGGAGAGAGACAGAAGATTGTTTACAACTGGCGAGGGGGAATTTGAGGGCTTCACCAATGTTGATGTAAATAATGGAAGTGATAAGCTGAACCAAACAAGAATAGCAGGAGTAGAGAAAATGGCGGAGAGGAATGTCCAGGAGTTAAAAAAGGTATGGGAAGTAATTAGACAGCCGCAGGAACGGACCTTAGAGCAAGAGAGAGAGATTAAAGTCCTACAGAATAAACTGGAAAAAGTTTGCACATGTAGTGATATACAGGAAAAAGAAGTCACAGAATTGAAGGTGAGTAACAAATCTGCATCCAATGAAATAAAACGGCTCAAGAGGGAGAATAAGAGGTTGGAAGAAGAAAGAGACAGAATGAAAAGTAAACTAGATGAGTTCGAATCAAAATCGAGGATGCAAGATGAGCATATTAAGGAAATCGAGGAGCAACATAAGGGGTGGGAGAAAATACAGGAGGAAGGAAATGTAAATTTGAAGGAGATTGTAAAACAACAAAGCAAGGAAAAAGTGGAGAAGGAAGTGGTTAGGGTACTAAGAAGTAGAGAATCTTTGGTCCATTACCTGGACCTAGAACTGTGCAATGGGTTGGGCCTTTGGAATGTTTGCCCCCCTTTATCTTACCGACTATGACCAAGTACAAATATATGCATCAAAGCAAGCCTGAGGACAGCAAATCACCCAGGGGGTTTAGGGTGGGTTCGTGGAATGTGGGAAGCTTGAGGGGAAGAGCGGGGGCAGTTGTTGAGGCATTTAGTAGGAGGTGGGTGGATGTGGCTTGTTTGCAGGAAGTCCGGTACAGGGGTGGATCAGCCAGAAAGATTGCTGAGAAGGATTGCTGCTATAAGCTGTTTTGGCAGGGGGGAACTGACAGATATGGGGGTGTGGGTGTGTTGGTTGCGGAGAAATAGGTGGAGTATGTTATAAATGTTATGAGAGTAAGTGATAGGATATTAGTAGTGAAAATTTTGATCGGACGGGTGATGATTTCAGTTATATCGGCTTATGCTCCACAGGTAGGATTGGATGACGCAGAGAAGGATAGATTTTGGGATGATTTAATACGTGTAGTAAGTGGTATGGACGATGATGAGGTAGTGGTTCTGGGAGGGGATTTAAATAGTCATGTTGGTGAAGCAGCTCAAGGTTATGAAGGAGTCCATGGAGGATGTGCGTATGGTGTGAGGAATGTGGAAGGGGAAAGAATACTCGAGTTCGGGGAGGCTATGGGCATAATTGTGTGCAACACACATTTTAGAATAGGAGTGAGTAGATTGATTACGTACGAGTCCGGGGGAAATAGTAGTCAGATAGATTATTTTCTGGTCAGGAGGGTTGATAGGAGATTAGTGAGGGATGTTAAAGTTGTAGGAAGCGAGGAGTGTGTGCAGCAGCACAAACTGTTGATTTGTGACATGGTGCTTAAGGAATGAGTGATGAGAAGGAGGACATATGTACCTAGGAGGAAAATATGGAAGCTGGGAAACCAGGCAGTAAGGGATGCCTTTTATAGTGAGATGAGGAGAGTGGTGGCTGAACAGGAAGCCGTAGATAGAGACGTTAATGAACAGTATAGAGCCCTTAAGAATAGTATAGAGCCCTTAGGTGAGGAGACTGTAGCACCAGTCGAGCAGGGCAGTACTCTCAAGGAGGATGGAAAGCTGATGACAGGGAGAGCTGGAGCTCCCATTTCATCAGCCCTCACGACTTGTTCCTGACCATCCTCCTTTGCTGAACTTTTTCAGTGTCTCAGTTACACAGAGAGTAGACCAGCATGCGCTCCAATACAAGTTTCTCTAACTGTCAACACCAGACTACATACACGCTACACACTACACTTCCTTTTCAAAATTATCTAATGATGCACAAAAATCATGCCTCAGAGTCCCCAGGGAAGGGGACCATAAATGCCCCCACCATCCGCCCCTCTCCTGGTAATGACTCAGAGAGCTGCCTGGAACCACTGTCTGACTCACTCCTTCTTCATTTCTGTAACATTCGCGGCCTTTCCTCTAACTTTCACGCTGTCGAGCACCACCTCTTCTCCTCTAAACCTCACCTTCTCTTTCTCACTGAGACTCAGCTGTCTGAGGCAACTGACAGCAAACCCTTTTCTGTATCCTCCTACTTTCTCTATTCTCGTTTCAAAGCCAAAGGTGGCTGTTGCGTATATGTACGCAACGATCTATCTTGCTCTCGTGTTCCTGAACTTGATTCTTCTGAATTCTCT
>JAGKTI010011159.1:0-23327 GCA_018397915.1 Birgus latro
GTAAGAGTGGGGGAAAGGAAGGGAGGGAGGGAGAAAGGGGAAGAGGGAAGGGATGGGGGGAAGGCAGAGAGGAGGAGGTAGGTTGTGCAGGCTGTGGAAAGGAGGAAATGAGGAGGCAAATAAGTGACATAAAATAATATACATATTGACATCCACGCCTCGCTATGCATTACAGTGGTAGAATCTGCCTGGAGGAAGCAGTGCGATGAAATGCCATTAATTAAATCCAAGGGATGGCTGGAGTTTTTTTTTTTCTTTTTCAGAAACGGTGCTTGGGCTGATGGGTATTCTCCTACAGCTTAAATTATCAGGACTAAGATGACCTAGATTCAGGCCTTCCTCATAGTTGCACATCGTTCGCACTTCCCTTATCACATTTCCAATTCTTTCCACCACACTCTCCATTCATCTCTCCATACCCTTCACTCATCTCTCCAGTTTCCCCACTTATCTCTCATTAATTTCCATATCCTCCCATACCCTCATTCTCCCTTACCTAACTCTCTCCCCATACTCCCGATCTTTCAACCCTGTCATCTCCAGTTTCCCCTATACATCTCAATTTTCCGCCATCATAATCCAATTTTCCCCATACTGTTCTCCCTTATCATCATACCATTCCCCCTTTAATACTTCCATTTTCTCCTCATACTCCCCAATTTCTTCTCCATACTCCCTATTTTCTTCCCCATACTCTCCACCAAATCCTCCATATTCCCCATTTTCCCCCTCCAATAGATCACAAAAAACTCTCCCCATCCCCCATCCCAAGACAAAACCGTGTCCACATCGCTGGAACTAATGATGAGAGCTGCGTTGGGGGAGGCGCTGGCTGTGGGTACGGTACATTAGCGGGTTCAGCCACCTGGTTCACTGAGAGTTATAAAAATCGCCATGGTTTGTGTAGCTGATGGAAGAGTGGTGCGAAAGAATGAGTGAGAGAGGGAGAGGGGGGCTGGGAGAGACGGGGAGAGACGAGGCAGAAGAGAAGGGGGAGAGAAGGCGAGAGACAGGGTAGGAAAGACGGGAAAAGTGAGGGGGTAGGAGAGAGGAGGCTAAGAGAGAAGAGGGAAACAGAGAGAGAAAGAAGTATGAGGGAGGAAGAAGAGAGGGAGCGAGGGAGAGAAAGGGTTGTGAGAAGAAAGACACGGGAATCAGTGTATCTTGGCTAACGATGATACTGAAGGGAGTGTATGAAAGTAACGCACCGGAAAGTGTAACTCTGAATCATGGGATACGTTACATCCGGGTTGAGACACTTAAAAGCTATATCAATCAAATCAACCCTTCAACTCCCATGAAGTATTGTTTAATTTATGCTTGCTATCTCCAACAATTTAAGAGAAACTTTAAGAAATGAAGGGTTAAAATACAGTCTTCATTAACTCCTTTTTACTAAGGAACTCTTGCTACTCCCAGTATACTCGCCTAGAAGCAGCAATAATGAAATAAATACGATGTTCTTGGGATGAATGGGTTAATTGTAGTTATTACTGACTGTTAATATTTCATCTCTGTCTTTCATATGTGGGTATGTGTGAGGTTATTCACTGGCGCATAAAAGAACTTCAGGGCTTTCAGGAATGTGCTTCGGAGCCTATGTTCAGGGCAAAACTAAATAAACAAATAAATAAGTAAAAATGTAAGTTTCCTGTAGGAATGTGGGAATCGTATGGATTATAATAGTAATTTTGATGACAGAAAAAAAGTCCTAAAAATTATATGAACATTACAGGGATAAAACAACAGCAAAAACAAAGGACTAGGTAATATGCACCGACAAATCTAAGAAGTGCCTAAAGATTCCACGTTACACAAGCCAACACCTGCATGTTCGTCTATGTGTTCTGTTCTCAACTCACAGGGGCGGCCAGGTGATGAGAGTTTGCCTGAAGACCAGAGATGAAGGGGATGGAGGAGGTATTAATGGGACTGGAGTGAGTTGAATAATGATTGGATTACGTGTCCCTGTCTTCCGTCTGTCTGTCTCGCTCTTTCTCTCTCTCTCTCTCTCTCTGTCTGTCTGTCTCTCTCTCTCTCACACACACACACAAATCCCCCCCCACACACAGACACAAACAATCACACACACAACCCCACACATACAACCCCCCCTCCCCCAAACACACACGCACGCAACACCAAACATATTTGCTTATGGATTCCTACGTGACTCAACTATCAATCCTCATTTTCACGTGCACAGATCTGATTCATCACTTAACCTGATTCACGTTGGTCAGTGACGTGATGCTCTGATTAACGTGGTCTCTTAAGACACATAATTTTCTTTCATGCATTAACCTGATTCACGTATCACACTAATCTGATTTTCCGTATTTAGTCCTTCAATCCGAGGACGTCATATTTACTGTATTATATTCTTGATACCGTCAGGCGATTTTAATAAGTTTAGGAAAGATCTTCAATAATGACAGGTGCTAATGAAGGCTATTTCTAACCCTTCCGGTTCGAAAAGTATATCTTAAGGTGAATAAAATGCACTGGTAATGGATAAGAAAATACAAAATACGTCATCGGATTGTGGGGGTTAAGGGAAAAATTATTCGTATCCTCCTGATCCCAAATTAAGAATCGTGATGAGGTGGAACAACATCTTTATGCCAGGTAACGCTGTTTGATTATATACCTCACAGGATGCCCTCAACAGACACGCTTATTTTACTAACACATTGCGTCTGATTGCTGTCTGCCTGGGTATCACTAATTGCTTGTGAAGAAGTAATGAGATGTGAATTGAAGATTATTAAGCAGTTTAATTCAGTGTCATAGACGTAACCTGGTTTGTGTAATTTCTCTTCTGTGTAAATGACCGGGTGGTTATGCTCGTTTCACTTCGAGGTGTCACCTCTAATCTGAGTCCAGTCACCTGACAATATCGAGAATACATCAGAAAAATCGTCTTGAACTGACAGGTCCCAGATAAACTGAATTAAATCGTCTGGCTAAATAATCGAATTGGTAATGGACATGTGAAGTTATACTAGTACAGAACTTCGTATACTTTCCCTGTGATAATCTATCATAAGCATTTCCCTTTTCACCTTGAACGATTCTTGTGAGTTAAAGAAAAACATAGAATGATTGAAATATCCACTCAAATCCTAAACTAATAGCACTTCTTATTTGAACTTAGGAATCAAGATAAAAGTATTTGAAGGTGGTGATCTCAAGGCATCCGTAGGCAATAACCCATTCTAGAGTAACGTAATCTTTAATTAATTTCAACGCTGCGGTGAGTAACAATCAAGCTCAGAACAGGACTAAAAATTACGTGGTAAATTTAGTGCATCCAGAAAGTAGTAATCCAGTCTCGGTACTTTCAAAACGCTAGAAAATATTAATTAACATTAGAACAAGTTTAAAAACTATGTCGAACCTTTTGTGAATCCAAAAGCAGCTACCCAATCTAGCATCATGACTATAGTTCTTTAACTTATCCTAATTTTTGTCTTTGCATAGCTTATGGCACAATGCTGCAGAAACAGAGTGCTACAGCATTACATTGTTTTCATTGCATTTCTTCACGACTATCATATTTTTATTACTCTGCTGTTGCAACTCGGCATCTATCTTGACGAGACGGCAATTTTAGTCAACTTGAAGAGAAAAGATAATTTCCCTGGTAATTTCAACGCTCCAGTAAATAGTAATCCCAAGGTAATGACTGGTTCAGACCGTGACAGGGACATCCACTAATTCACAACCCACCTACTCATTTACGGCCCGAGGTGTAATGAAGACGAATTAATGTGATGGTTTGTGAGTGATGAGTAACGGAGACAGCCTGTGAGTAATGCGTAAATGAGACAGCATGGGAATAATAGGAAGGTCGTTCTTGACACCTCGAGGACCTTTGAGTACCCTAAGAGAGTCAGGGGAGGACGATAAATTAGATAACCTTGCCTTGTATTCTCCCGTGAAGTCGCAGAACAGAGCAAGATCGCAGATTTTTAACACGTATTCTCTAGCAAAAAAAAAAAAAAAGTCACTTAAAAACACCTTACTTCTCTCTCTCTCTCTCTCTCTCTCTCTCTCTCTCTCTCTCTCTCTCTNACACACACACACACACACACACACACACACACACACACACACACACACATATCATGGTGCGTGAGGTCACAGAAAAGGCCAGAGAGTCCAAAGTTTAAAGCAGTTTCTCTTGCACACGAAATCATTTAAGCCCTCTTTTTTTTCTTCTTACATTGAGCACCATGAGTTTAGTTGTGATCAATAATTCTTTTTACATGTGGGTCGTCCAGCTAATCGACAGAGATGGTATTCTTTCCATCCCACAAGACCTCCGTTGGTTTTGTCAGCGTTCACAAGTTAGAGCAACAAGATTTCAATGCCATTTGTGAATATACGTAAGTTAGTTTAGCAAGATCTTACTGGATTAATGAACATATCTAAGTTAGTATATTAAGATCTCACTGAGTTTGTGACTATATACAAGTTTATTTAGCAAGATGTTACTGGGTTATAACAATGAACATGTGCATCTCAGTTTGGCCAGATTTCACATGATTTTGACACAGTTTCGAGGCAGTGTATATGAACTATTGAGCCCAAACACACCACTCAGCTTCCCCCTCCACCCACGCAGAGGCGCCGGAAGAGTCCCGCTGTATAAAGTCTACACACACGAATTTCATGGTCCATAGTAATATGATACGCAGCTTTGCTTGGGTAAAAAGAATTAAGCGGATATGAAAAGGATAAGATGGGAGAGGATGCTGCAGGGAGACGAGGGAGACATCAAGAAAGGGCGAGATGGGGTTGGGATGAAGATGTGTTTGAGAAGACTGTTGTTGTTTTAGCACCAGGCTTATCTGATCGGGAACCTGGTGGACTGCAGGCTGAAGCTGTCCTTTTTCCGATTTCCACCATTTCCTTTTTGTGGGATAAAGGAAAGAGTTGAGGGACGTTTGTATAATCAGGCATTTCGAGCCGTCTGCCTGTTCCACCACGTGAAGACGTCGCTCTCCGGCACCGGAGTAATACGGGACTGAGTGGAAAACAGAGTTCTGATCCCTTCTGGATTATGTCATTATTTATATCTGATATCTGCAACTGTAAGACGATTTTTCCCAACTCATGGGAGACATCCCGTAGTGAGGGAGTACGCAATATCCATTTCAGTATGGTTAAGCTCTTATTTTATTTACAATAATATTTCTAACATCAAATTATTTCCTTCAACTTCCGGAAGTCGTTTCGTGGTTAAGGGGTTAAATGGAGGAATACAGGGAAAATGACAGCTCTCAGCAGCGGGTGTGAGACAAAACTGAGTGAACTACTTCAAAACAACAAATTTCCCCTAAGCTGAATAAAAATCACATGATTAACAACAGCATAATAAAAGGAACGACATCCCACTGAAGGAATAAAAAGTAAGCTATGAAAGGAACATGCTCTAAGGTAAACACTGATGGCAGCTCTGGCAAAAAACTCATGCAATGGACTGTATGAGAATGAGGGGTATGTCCATGAGAAACGACAGCTAAGAGGTGGTGGGGGAGACGTGAACTGCGCGAGTGCGAAAGCAGTGCGAGAAGCGTAATACACAGCTTTCAGTAGCTGTGCTCAGTTTCTAAAACCACAACTAGCAATATATTCCTGTAAAGCAGCACTAAGTAAAGCCACAACTGCAGGAAACTAGAGGACGGGATTCAGATAGTACAAGTCGCACTGTGTTCTGTAATGCAGCTGTTAGTAAAGCCAGGACTGTAGGAAAGTGAAGAGGGGTGTTCAGAAACCACAACTCGAACTCTATTCCTTTAAAAATTCAATCCGCAACGCTAAATCTAGTCACACTAAAGCTAAAGGGAAGGTGAGATCAAGGAAACATAAAATTGTAACAGCCTATTAGATGATTCCCCCTTAGAGGAGTAGGGACTCGAGGTTAGGCTATCACAGTTGGGCTTATTTAGAAGCAGAAAACCAGCCTACTTCTGTGATTCTTTAAGTGGCAATATATGATCGATAAAAACTTGTGTCCTCTCTCCGGGATCCAACTGGGACGTTCTAACCACTTGACCACCGCCTCTCAAAATACAGGTTGGCCCATTTATAATCTTCCACTTCCATTCCACTGGGCGATTTCTCGGGTGTTGAGGTGACGGCCCAGTCAGTGTTATATATGTTTAGTAAACTTATTTATCTATTTCCAACCCCCACTGCCACACCCACACACATAACAGCAGAGTGAGCTGTCCCCTCAACACATAAAATACTGTCAAGTGGGGTGCTATTTACGGAGGACCCTGTAAAACACACACCATGTTCTCTCTGTCTCTGTCTCTCTCTCTCTTCTCTCAGATTTCACGGAGGTTTGCTTGTTACGTCAGGCCAAACAAGCGTTACATGGTGGAGTCACTGTGGCATGAAGTACACTATAATTCTCCGGTTTTGTCTACATGCAAAAACGATAAATGCCAGAGACTGACGCCGCCACCCACAACAGATGTCCCTTAACCACTTCACTCCGAGGACTCTCTTTCTCTCCCTCCACCTCGAAAAGGCCATCCTAGGAAAAATACAGTCGTCTATAAGTAGGAAGAACAAGATAAAACAGTGCATCATGAAACAGGGGGGAAAAAAAAGCGCCAAATCTTCCTGTTTCCGGTGCGTGATATAAATAAGCGAAAAGTACAGGGGGTTTTGGCACTTCACGGGTGCTTTTCGTTACCCTCAGTTTCTCGGTAGCGCAGTGAAAGTGATATCGGTACGTCTTGTTTTCTTCAGTACGATGACGCCACATACAAGTATATTTTGATTTTGTTATTGCCAAATTTTATTCAGAAGGAGAGATCAAAGGAGTGTGGAGTTTAGACGCAATCCCTAATAATCCCTACAGAGTGTTAGGCACGTACAATGACAATGCAGAACAGCATTTAGGAGAACTGAACTATAAGGTACAATTGTTTTTTGTAAATATGATACTTCAGGTATGAAATTGAAACCAACCAATCACGCGGCAGGAGTGCGCAGGTGCCACATTCACGAATGTGGATTATCAGCTGGGAAAAAAATCGAGTATAGTTAATATACTTCTACGTTATTAATGCACAATACGGCGGTATTGGAAGGATTATATGACAAAACAGAACAGTAAGGTGTAATATAAATAAATCGCTTAGGAAAAGGTGTTAGGGAGCTTCCTTAACCAAGTGTCTGTAAGATTAATTCAAGTCTTTCTAAAACCACGACATGTCATTCAACCCTCGTAGCGTATGGATTAAGTCTTGAAATTTTAAATAATATAAATCAGCTGACATATTTCTCGCTATATATATAAAGGAAGGGTCAAATCGAAAAAAATATGTGGAAATGAGGAGTTATTTTAAAACGTGTGTTAACTTTTGAACCACAGTTATCTTCTTTCAACAGTCCTCAATTGCACTTCAATCCCATGCGATGACGAAATATTTTTGTCCCACACTGTGTTTCCCCAAAACAGACGTCTTCTGCAATAAAGTTCTACGTAATCACGATTCATTTTGCCCATTATTTCCTCTGACAGGCACCTCTTTTGCGCTAGACTCCGTTAATTATGATATATCTCTGTCATGCATAAAGTTTCCTCTCAACAGATATCTCTTCCATTCGATTCCTACATACTTACGATATTCTTTTGACTCACCGTACTTCCTTGCAACACGACCTTTATTTCACTCAAGCTGTAAGTTTTTACGATATAATTTCCCCACCTGTATATAATTTCTGCAACAGACCTATTTTCTTTTATGCGGTTTGGGCGACTTTTTTGCTCTACCATATTTCCTTTCAACATGACATCTCTTCCACTCCAGTCCCGTGCAACTGCGATATCCTTTTGGCCAACCATATTTCCTTTCAGCAGATCTCTTTTCCACTCACCTACCATGCAATCACGATATATATTTACCTGCTAATAGCACACAAAGGGGGACCGGGAGTCATAAAATTTTATGGGCGACCTCCGATGACCTCAGGGGGCGAATTACTCCTAGACAAAGGTTCCCCTCCCCCTCAGGACCAGTATTCTGAAAAATTCTTGAACCTAAGCTGCGGACACTATTTTAGGCTTCGGTCTTACCTCAATAAATCTGTAAACATCTGTAACTGAACAAAAGCAATTTCATGAGATGACGCTCCTTATGAGGTATGTTATCGTTTCTATCTTATTAAAACAGTCAGAACCGTCACAGCCTAACTAAAGTACATAATAACCTTAAAATTCGATAATACCACAGCAAAATCAATAGCTGATTGTGTTGAGAATTAGCGAAAGACCTGGGTCACCCCTTCAATCCAACTTCGTCCTGCTTATCATATTCTTGCCATTTCCTGACAATTTTATCAAGTTCTGGAGAGACTGCTAGAGCCAGAGAGGTCAAATTAAGTCTCCACTAACATCTTCACGCCGTGATGTCTCTCCTTAAGCAGGAAAAGTTTGTCCGGAGGTAGCAAGAATTAAAAATGTCAACGAACTAAGGGCTAAGATTTTGTGAATTCAGGAAAGGCCATTCACTCACTGCCTGGGGTGTGGGTTATAGCACCTCTGGTCCTTCTCATAATGGTGGTGCTGCAGACACAGGGAACAAACTTTTTCATAACTGTAATTTGTATGAAGACCGATAACATTATCATACAGCCTATATATATAAACACACACACACACATACATACACACACACACACACACACACAATAAAAACGTACAGAAGGGTAATGACAAAGGAAAAGGCAGATGATGGATGCAACATACTGTACATAACAACCATAACAAATAAGACAGATAAAGGTAATAAACTCTAAGGGGAACACTGAAGAGAAGAGATTTATATAATAACAAGGACAGAGAGACTATGACAATGGACAGGGCAGATGATGGTGAAAAAATTAGTAGGTATGGAAAGAGAGAAGGCAGTGGTGATGGTGATGGTGGTGGAGATTGTATGGCCCGGGGGAAAGGGAGGGTGAGGGTGAAACAAAAGGTGGGGGAGGCCAAAGGGAAGGACTGGCGAGTTGGTGAAGGGAGGAGAAGGAAGAGGAGGAGACGAGCAGGGAGGGGTGGTTTGGAAGGCGTTGGAGGAGAACAGGGGAATGGCCGGACAGGGAAGAGAGGGAAAGAAAGGAAAAAAAAGGAGATGGGATAATTGAAGTGAAGAAACACAGGATGAGAACTGGGGAAGGATGGGGAGCGAAAAGAGAAATGGGGAAAGGAGGAGAAATGAGCGAGGGAGGGGGAGGAAAGATGACGGGAGGAAAAGAGGGCAGGCGAGGAATGAAGAAAGGAGGGGAGGAGAGGTGAGATGGAAGTGAGGCACGCAGAGAGAGTTGAGGCGAGCTGGAATGGGTGAGGGGAGGGGAAGGGTGGGAGGGGGGAGGAAGGGAGGGGAGACGAAGCGCTGAGGCATTCCGCACAAGGTTACTCAAGGTTGGCTTGCTGAGTGCACGACATTGAGGAAGGGGAAAGGTGGGTGGGGGGAGGGGGGGTCTGACAGCGTAAAAGTAACTAGGCTTGGTAATTAGGAGAATGATGCTGCTTAGTACGGAGAAACATGGCAGTAAGAGGTGTTGATATGGTTACTATCTACCTATTTATATCTATCTATCTATCTATCCAGGCTATACATACAAACATACATGCATCTATTTCTATATCTATCTATTATCTATCTCCACCACCATCACCATCACCACTGCCTTCTCTCTTTCCATACCTACCAATTTTTTCACCATCATCTGCCCTGTCCATTGTCATAGTCTCTCTGTCCTTGTTATTATATAAATCTCTTCTCCTCACAAAAATAAGAAACACTTAAAACTTTGAAAGAAGAGTCACAAACATTTCTAAGAAGAACATACAACACGTCATTCCGCATTTTTCCATGAATAAGAAAAATAAGAACAGGAGGAGGAGGAGGAGGAGGAGGAGGAGGAGGAGGAGGAGGAGGAGGAGGAGGAGGAGGAGGAGGAGGCGGAGGAGGAAGCGGTAACGATGACTCAGAGCAGGAATCCAAGACGTGAGGTAAGGCATACAAAGAAGAAGAAAAAAATATGAACAGAATACGTTAACTGAGTCCCTGCTAACAAATGGCCTCACATACTGTCCGCCATTATGCTTAGCGTCAAATCTCTGCTGTCTTCATCCTTGAGATTTTTTTTTTTTTTTTTAAATGAAAGAAAAAGTACTACTATAACTTTTCCATTTCAAGCTGGCCTAAAATCACCATCTCTTC
Organism: Birgus latro; assembly: GCA_018397915.1. Lineage (NCBI taxonomy): Eukaryota > Metazoa > Arthropoda > Malacostraca > Decapoda > Coenobitidae > Birgus > Birgus latro. The sequence continues at coordinate 10,254 of JAGKTI010011159.1, forward strand.
ATCTTGAATGATAAGCTGTTACAAAGAATCACAACTCTAACTCACCCAACAAACACCGACGTAAAAGCAAACAAGTAAATAAAGCAAATCAAAACAAAATTGTGAGAAGAGGGAGACAGCCAAGGGTCCGGGAACACGAACGACAGATGGCTGAATCATAAAATATTTTCCATTATATCCTCAACGCTTTCCTCAAGAGACCATCACTTTCTTAAGAGTCACAGTTATCTAAATATTTCAACGTACCTGAGGACGAGTGGCCACGTTCAGGCATAAAACAAAAGTTAGTAGTCAAGTAAAGAAAGAGAGAAAGAAAAAGAAAGCACTATCATAGTGGAATTATGGGTATTGGGTTTGCGATGTTGATAAATGCATAGGAAGAATGGAAAACGAGAAACTGACTAGATTCTTTTCACTTTAACTTGGCCTGAAATTAATCTTTCTCCATGTTGAATGCTCTGTTGTAAGACACTAACAACAGAATATAGCCCAAGAAAGGAAGAGTGCTATGAAAAAATGTAGAGTGGTAATACTGTCATATTCAACTATCGACGTACGAGATATAAGCTGCAAAAGGGTGGAAACTGACAAGTTAAGGTGAAAGAACAATAAAAGAATGGAGAATACAGGGATGGGTGAAGTACTCGTAAGAAGAGAGTTAGGTCAATAACAGGAGGGAGGGACAAACAGGGAGAGTATAATGAGAGAGGGTGGAGTGTTGTGAAAGGGAGGTCGTTACTGAGTAGGGGCAGACTATATACCAGATCTTTAACCCCTTTATTCTGAGGACGTATTTTATATTCGTGTCATTTCCAGACGATTATATTCAGTTTAAGACAGACTTTTCGAACTGGAGGAGTAAGATACAGCCTTCATTACCCCTTCACTGCCAGGTGGCTCTCCTAAGCATAAGAATATCGTTTATGGGCAGAAAGAAAAAAAAATGCTTCAAAAAAGAGTAATCGATGTGAGGGGGACTGAGGGGTTGATGTCTGAGGAGGAGGAGGAGGAGATCTAAGAGGAGAGCGGTTAAAAGAGACGATACATCTGTCATAAAGATGGAGGGACGAGGTGGGGAAGTGTATGAGGCAGGATGGTGTGTTGTGGAAATGAAAAGCCATTGGTGCGCAGTGAGAGAAATGGCTGGAGGTGTTTATCCTCAGGCTGCCTCTTACTGGATGCGACGTCGGGCGATGCATGGATAAATAGACGTACGTGATACTGATCTTGCCATACGTCAACATGATAAACAAAACTGCACCACCGTAATGGCCGCCTGAACTGAGCTTAGACTGTCTCTGTTAACTTTTTCACTATCGAAGGTCCCTCATAAGCCCTGCAATATTGCTTTGTAGCACAGGCAACAATACCTTAACGGACTTCATTATTGTCAAGGCGATAATTCTTGGACTTGGCAAAGCCCTTCTCCAGCTGACAATGTACAGAACTTTTGCGGTTTGCCAAGAATAAAAACAAAGTCATCAAAGGAAAGTGGTTACTAGAGAGTTATAAACACTCTCCTCAGTAGCGTGGTGCTGGAGAGGGACCCCTTCATGTGGTGGCACTGATATAATCAGGCGGTGGAGCTGCTCGGTTATACAGAAGTCTCTGAATTCCCTCCCTAGTCCCCCCAAAGGAGGATGGTGTACGGCAGGAGAGGGGTAAGTTCAACCTGCAGTCCTCTGGGTTCACATTCAGATGAACCTGGGGCGACAACCACACCTTCATCACCTCTGCAGCGTCATCGGACAGACGCTCATGACAGATTGAAAGAGCCCTGTGGAGGTGAAAGGAACGCTTTATCTAACCCCTTTGATAAAAAAAAAAAAAAATCTAAACAAAATCGTATGGAGATACCAATAAAATATTGACGCCCTGGGGCAGAAGGGATAAATGGCGACTCATTCCTCTAATAGGCATCTTCATTAGCATCATGACACTGGAACGAAAGGGCATGTCTACAACTAATTATCGGATATATTTCACGTTACTCTTTAATTTCAGTGACTCATCTCACTCTTTCATCATCACTCGTAATTTCGCTGCTCATTAATCCTCTAATATACTTACATTCTCACTTTATCCACTTCAGTATAATTTCCAAATAATGATGCTCTGTAGATTTCAACGCTTTATTTAAAGATGTATAATGGATGCAAGAGTATATAGAGGTTGGGGGAGTGGACTTTCTGACCACCATTTGGTGGTGGCCAGAATCAGAGTCCAAACAAGATGGAGGAAGAGAAGAAGGGAAAGACAGGAGGAAGTATGTGTTACAAGGAGGGTAGAAAAGTTACAAGAGGATGAAATAAAGGCTGAATATAGAAGGGAAGTGGAGGAACGATTGGGTAAATATAGATTGGAGCAGATGGGGGACGTGGAGTGTGTGTGCAAGGTATTCACAGAAGAAATCTGTGCAGCATGTGAGGTGGTGTGTGGGGTGAAGAGAAGACGAAAGGGGGTTCAGGGAACAGCATGGTGGACCGAAGAGGTGAGAGAGGCTGTGGCACAAAAGAAGAAAGCATATAATGAGTGGATGAGAAACAGGGGCAACGAAGAAGCTGAGAGACGGACGAGAGAGTTATATGTAGTGAGGAGGAGAGAGGTGAAAAGATTAGTAAGAGAGAGTAAGAAGAGAGTGGATGAGGAATTTGGAAGGAATTTGAGTGCAAAGTGGAGGGAATGTAAGAAAATGTTCTGGAAGGAGGTAAAGAGAGCTAGACAGGGTGCCAACGAAGTCAGTGGGGGTGTGAAAGATAAAAATGGTAGATTACTAGTGGAGAAGGGAGAAAAAGTAAACAGATGGAGAGAACACTTTAATGAACTGTTGAACATAGAGAATGAAAGTAATGCAAGTATAAGTGGCTGGGGAATGGCAGGGAGAAGGAGGGTTGTGAGAAGAGAGGAAGAAATCACCAGGATGGAAGTGGTGGAAGCAATGAAGAAAGTTAAAATGGGGAAAGCCCCAGGAATTGATGGAGTGTGTGGTGAAATGCTGAAGCATGGGGGAGAGATAGTAATAGAATGGATGTGGAAGGTGTGCAGATTGGCTTGGGAGGAGGGTAGAGTCCAGGAGGATTGGAAGTCAGGTATAATTATTCCTCTGTACAAAGAAAAAGGGGAAAAAGCAGTGTGTGGTAATCATAAGGGCATTTGCCTTCTCAGTGTAATAGGAAAAATATATGGTAGGATACTTATTGACAGAGTTAGGGAAATTACTGAGGAATTAGTTGGAGAAGAACAAGGAGGTTTTAGGAAGGGAAGAGGTTGTGTAGACCAGATATTCATTCTTAGATCCGTAGTGGAAAAGTTTCTAGAGAAGGGCAAGAAGTTGTATGCAGCCTTCATGGATCTGGAGAAAGCATATGACAGGGTGGATAGACAAGGTTTGTGGAAGGTATTAAGAATATATGGAGTGGATGGGAAGTTGTTGAAGGCAGTGAAGAGTATGTATGAGGGTGCTAAGGCTGCAGTGCGTGTGGATGGCAAACTGAGTGAATCTTTCCATTTGAAGGTTGGATTGAAACAAGGATGTGTCATGTCTCCATGGTTGTTCAATCTGTATATGGATGGGGTTATAAAAGAGATACAAGGTCGGGCAGTGGATGTTGGAGCAGCCCTAGTGAGAGAGGGCAGTGTTTGGAAACTCCCTGTACTGTTGTTTGCAGATGATACTGTGTTGTTGAGTGGAGACGAAGGGGAGCTGCAAGGCTTGGTAGATGAGTTTGGGAGAGTGTGTAAGAAACGGAATCTAAAGGTGAATGTGGGGAAGAGTAAAGTGATGGTCTTTGAGAGAAGTGAAGCCAGTGAGTGTATAGTGAGATTGGATGGGAAGGACATGGAGAATGTGAGTGAATTTAAGTACTTGGGCAGTGTGATGAGTAAGGATGGTAGTCTGGAGGGTGAAGTGCTCGAAAGGGTACAGCAGGGAAGGAAGGTTGCTGGTTCGTTGAAAGCAGTGATAAGAAACAGGGAGGTGAGCATGGAAGTGAAAAAGTTGTTACATGACAGTATTGTGATACCAACTCTGACATATGGAAGTGAAGCTTGGACCCTGTTGGAAGGACAGAAGTCAAGAGTGAGAGCAGTGGAAATGAGTTATTTGAGAGGAGCATGTGGAGTCACATGGAGAGACAGACTAACAAATGAGGAAGTGAAGGAGCGTTGTGGTGTGGTTGAGGACGTGATGGGAAGCGTTAGGAGAAACACGTTAAGGTGGTTTGGGCATGTGGAGAGGATGGAGAGTGAAAGATTGACGAGGAGAGTGTATGTGAGTGAGGTGGAGGGGGCGAGAGGGAGGGGGAGGCCGAGGATGAGATGGAGGGATGGAGTGGAGAGGTATATGAGAGAGGGGGGTGTGAGTTGGGAGCGTGGTAGTGAAATGGCAGGGGACAGAGTGACATGGAGGCGATTTGTTTGTGGCCACCCCGTTCGGGATTGAGGCGTCTGGCAATAGATAGACAGATGGACTTTCATCTTCTACGGTGCATCTGAAATCTTTTGATTTTCTTTAAGACAAGGCTGAAAATTTTCATGTGCTAACTTTTTTTTTTTATTATTACCACCGCTTACTTAGCTAGTCCTACTGTTTCTCTCCACTATCGTTACTCATTGTTAAGAAAAGCAGGGGGAGGAAAACAACGGATCTGATAAATTTTGCATAGACAGATCAAGAGATAGATACAGAGAGATAGATGGAGATACAGACAGATAGAATGATAGATACAGATAGGTATACAGACAGACAGATAAACAGACAGAAATGGGAGGACAGTGTATCGTGGGAAGAGGGACGCTAGTTAAAAAGGATCGAAGCAACATAAGGGGCCTTACGTCTCCAACCGACCACCACGAGGGATTGGGAGGGAATTATCTCCACTTTGACCCAGTCTCTCAGTCACCAACAATGGGTATCCTGGTGTAACTGTGTCAGGCTTTGATGCTAATGATCCGCCCACAACAACCCCCCCGTATCCAATTGTGTTGCTGATGGAGAGACTTTATTGCCTGGGAAAAGGAACTGGCATTTTTGTGTTTGGCCTTTCTCCTCCAATTTTTGTGTTGTCACGTCTATTAGCCCGTCCATTCCGGTCCGTAATTTCCAACCGACAAGACAATGCAGGGAAATAAAAGGCCTTGTCATTTTAAAAATACGGATCTTAGTCACAGTATGGATCAACTTTCAGAGCCTTGGAACCCTTTACCATAAGCTTAGGAGGCACACAAATACTCCTTCTTGACAGTTTTGTTTATGCACACATCACGCTGATATTCCCCTATATGTAATAAATAAAAACTATCAATGTAAATACCTTAAACAAGTTCCTGCTAAGACAAAATTATGTTACTTGGCCTTAGAAACATCTGTATAATACTAAAGCAACTTCAGTTAGCCTTCTCAGTGCGATTACGTCCTTTTTTTTTTTTTTTTTTTTTATCTAAGTCCTGCTGCAGACAGACGATTTTATCTTAAGGGGTCACATCTTCTAATGATGGTGTTACTATACAGTAGTTATGAAGAGTGTAGGTCCCCAAACAGAATTCTGGAGACCCCATTATTGGTAACCATGATGATGATTCTCCATTACTAGATTCCTAAGCTCAGCATTCCAAATGGGAAATAGCAATTTTAAAAGAGTCTAACTGTGTTCCTGGCAATTTTCTGCTTCTGTCACTAACAAGCATATCTTTTCTTCTTTTTACAGGCGCTCTCACGTCTTCGCAGTTCCCCGTCTTCACCCTGTATGTCCAGAAGAACTGCCTCTCCAACGCCGCCTCCTGCGACCGCGCCTGGAGCTTCGAGAGGGTGATGGGCTTTGAGCTGGATGGATACGGGAAGAAGAACCGCCGCGTGAATAGCCGTCAGGAGTGTGAGGAGATGTGCCTTCAGGAGCAGGACTTGCCATGCAGGTCAGTTTATTGGATTCCACGACAGTTCGTTCGCCCTTAACATGGGGGAGATTGTTGTCCTTTTGCAGCTCTATTTTCTTTTCATCATAGTCCGTTCACCTCAGCTTGGTACAGAATATCGTCCTTTTAGAACTTATTGGATCTTCACTCTAGTTCGTTCACTTTAACTTAGATGAGATTTTCGTCTTTTTATTTTTACATGTTCTCCGCAGTTTAACAGTGAGTCCAATGACCGAAGTTTTAAATCAGAGTATATGTCTACGTCTAAAGAAACAGAGATCAAGAACTCCTTTACTCCTTTTCCGCATACTCTTTCTTCCCTACCCAAAGTCACTGAACAAAAACCAGGACAACAGTTACCTGACACTCGCTGCTCCGTGCCTTCCTGTTCCCGCCGAGCTCCTTGTGTCGCCAGAAAAAAATAAAACAATTAAGACTCCAAGAACAACAAAACGCCGAGAAAGACGAACAACCCGATTACTGGCCAGACTTTGATACTGTCGCCTCCGGAAGGGAAAGAGATACGAGGTTAATTTACTTAACATTCGGTTATCGACGGAATAAAAGAAAGAAAAAAAATAATAGTGGGCTCCTCGAACTGGCCTATTGTATGGGAGACACAAAGGTTAATCGAGTCAATTTCACCAGAGAGGGTCAAATTTCATTCTAGGTTTTGTGATGAAGTCGCTTCTTTACATTTCAGTGGATTACACTTTAATCTCCCGTTATTTCTCTTGATCGATCCGCCTATCATGTTCATGGATTGGGCAGACTATATTTTCTCTGATACAGCGGATACCACAGTCATATTTCGAATCTGATTTGTGACCTACCTTGCTCTCAATAATTTGATGGACTTTAACTTAGCATCCAGTTATATGCAACCTATGCTAACATGGAGTGTCTTTCAAATCCGTGGTGGTGTGGTCTTCCATGATGAAACAAATTTCATACTCATTCCTGATATCCAATGATTAGCTTTTGCGATAAAGCCTGTTTTCTGCACTTTGATGGATTCGAGTTTAGTCTCCCGTGATATCCACATCTAATGCCAATATGAGTCATTTAAGATAGTGGGCAGGGTAGGTTTTTTCTGGCCAACAGATTAGATACCACAGTCTTATTTTTAGAACGATTTTTTGTGTTTTAGCCTGTTATTTACACACACACACACACACCTGATCATGCACACGCCAGAGCACATACACAAACTAGGCTTAATCACGCATGCACGGGTACAAATAAGACCCGTCCCATTTTTATTGCTTGCAGGCACACACATACACACCCGCGTTACTCAAACACCGGTACAGCTGTGTGTGTGTGTGTGTGTGTGTGTGTGTGTGTGTGTGTGTGTGTGTTAAATTCGTGTATCCAGTTCTCTCTATTCACTCCCGCACAATCAGGTTCCTCGACTCACTCTCAGGTGAATAAAAACTTTGGTGTTAGCTGGAAAAGAGTACTTGATTTTTCCCGGCCATGAAACTGTTAATGTTATCAGCAGTGGCATCCTCAGGCTCCTTGGAGTCACTCTTACCTGAATACAATCGTCTGTGTTAGCTAGAATAGAAACAAGAGTTGTCCCGACCACGAAGGGGTTAACAGAGATTTCCAAAATGACAGGAAAAAGAATGCACAAAGTAAATACCCAAATCCACTCCAAAAATACTTGTCAATTTACGATGTAATATCAGCAAGGATTAAAAAAAAAGTTAGACCTGATTATGCTCCAGAAATACTTGAATCTACAGACTATACGAGGCAATATCAGCGGGGATCCTAAAAATAGAGGAGATAAAAAGTTAGAAGCACAAAGGCTGTACCCGACTCCACCAGGATATCATTAGTGCCTTCAACAATGCCTCCTCTCTCATCACCTCCTCGCACGACCTCATATTTCTCTCTGGTTATGCTGCATCAGGTGTTCAGGGCTGAGGAGACAGAGGGAAGGGGGAGGAAAGAGGAAGTGGGAGAAAAGAAGGTACCGGTGTGGACGGCAAGGAAGGAAGGACAGAGGACAGGGGAGCGGGTGGGGCAGACAGAAGAAAGGGGAAGGGTAGGATGTCATAAGGAGGGGATGAGTGGAAGGGATGAGAGGAAAGGAGGAGAAAACAGATAGGAAGGGAAAGGAGAGGAAGAGGGGGGGTGGGCGTGGAAGGGGGCAAGGAGGGGAGAAAATGGAGAAAGATATAAGATGGAAGAAGGTGGGAAAAAGAGATGGAAAGAGGAATAAGCGAGGGGAAAAGAGGATTTAGGATAAAAAAGGAAGGGGAAGGAGAGGAAGAAAGACGAGGAAAGAAACAGAAGGGAAGAGGTGAGATAAGGACAGAAAATGCTGAAAGCGAAAGAGAGCAGACAGGAGAAAAGAGTAGGCGACTGGAGAGGGAAGGGAAGTGAAGAGAAAGGATACTGGAAACAAGAGTATTAATGAGAAAGGGAGTGAAAAGGAGCAAGAACAGACACAAAAGACGGCAAGGAGGGATCCCCAGAGATGGCTTCGAGGTACTGAAATAATAGAGAAGGTAATTGGATCTTAAGATCTACTCCGACGTCTTCTTGAGCCATATTTATAAACTCTCCCAGGCTTAAGATGTATATGAGACTGCTTGGATATACGCTGGTCTTTACTCACACAGCACCAAACACTTTATAGAGGAAAAGGTGTTACGGAGCTTCCTTGACCGACGCTGATACCAGCCTTCGTCTCCTATACCCACTTTCAGCTAATCTAGAATAATTTGGGATTACCTGAAATACAATACCAAAGTTGTAGCTACGTCTCAGGACCTTTTGTAAATCCTCCAGCAGTGGCTTGCTTGAGTGAGAGGGCCGCAGTGATAGGGACACTTGCAACATGAGGATCATTTTCTATTAAAGGGAACTGATCGCGCAGGAGGTGGAGTGGTGTGAAGGGAGTTTATTATCTTGGGAGAATATCTTGGACAATTAGTCATAATATCCCACTTTTGTTACCAGCTTACTTCACAGCCAATACAAATTTCTGTTAATCTGCAAGGAGCCTAATCTCAAATCCTTCAAATCCTGGCTATGGTGGGCTTCTCTGAGCTGAATAAATCCGTCTGACGTAAACGTTTATGTACTTCACGGGCAGAAGGATAATAAAAAAATATCGAAATAATATCTTCTGCCTCCAATCCAATTTCCTAATTAACCGCAATGGGAATAATGTAATATCCAACTAATCTAACATCCAATCTTATAAGTCTTAGGGGGAATATCTAAAAAAAAACGACCAATAATATATCCCAACTTAGCTACAAGCATTCCATTTATCCCAATCCAATTTTCAGATGATGTGCGATAAGTCTAATCTAATCTCCAATCTTTTCAATAGTGGGAAGAAAAATCTCGCAAAATCACGACCAAAAAGTACTTCATCTTAGTTGCGAGCATTCCTTTCTCTCCCGATCCAATTTTCGAATGAGTTATGAGAGAGAGTCTAATCACAACACGGAGACACGTACCCCGACGTGTGTGTGTGTGTGTGTGTGTTCTTTCTTCTTCTTTCTTGCCATTTTCTGGTATATCTCGTACTCCAAGCATGCATTTTTTCCCTACTCTTTGTTTAAAATGTTCTTGCCGCTCCTCCTCCTCCTAATCCAAGTATTCGTATTTTTCTCACATTCTTCTCTCGTCTTCTCTTCCTCTGCCTCCTCCAACCCCTCTTTCTCCTACCCTCATCATTCCAGCTTTCCTCCTCCTTCGCGTTACCACCCGTATTCAGTATGGATGGTGGGTGTTACAGCCGAAATAGTGACATGTGAAGGCGTGTAACAAACAGGACAGGTAGTGCTCTATGAAGTCTGCAAGTAAATAAACGCATAAATAAACTGGAAGTGTCGCAAAAAAATGCCAAGGGGAAAAAAAATCAACCCTACATCATGCTAGAAAGGGACAAACAAGGACCAGATGGACCTTACAGCACTGGATCACTGACCCCTACGCGGCCATAATCTCCCCGCACCCTCACCATCCCCAACACCCATGTCACGTCATTTCACTGTTTTTTCACTATACTTTCACCGCCGCGATGTCCACCAACACGTACCCACACGGCTTCTTATGTCCGGTTGGCGAGGGGATGATAAAGGATTAATAACTTGGACATGCGCTGCCTAAATTAAAAATGGTGTCGGATCGTCCCCTTGCCGATTGGACTCTTGTAGGGAAACGTACGCACACATGTTTTTGAGTTTCTCTCTCTCTCTCTCTCTCTCTCTGCGAACTTGCTATCTTAAGACGGTTTTACGTTGCTTTGGACGCAACAAAAGAAGAGATAGTTAGGGTTCCTGTACCTGGAATCTTGCTAGGAAGATACTTAGAGTACCGTCCGTCGCCTATTGACTCATGAATGCGAAGTTAATTAGCCAAAACTCTAAGGACCCTCCTTTAATAACTCTCGTAAACGCCCATCCTCTTTCTCATTGAAGGATTATGTGTCCAAATGGGCTTTAAAGTGAAATTACAAGACAAACGAACATTATCTATGCTAAAGAATAACATATAATAATAATAATAATAATAATAATGTAATAATAATATGTAATCGCCTTGAGGGGGTTAATTTTGGCCCCATCCACCTATGCTCTCGACACGTACGTACTCTGCTTTGGGCATGGGACACGGGTCATCTCCATTATTGCATCTCCACTCTCAAATCAAAGCATAAAAAAAATGAAAATAAAAAAGTGTAATTCGACCAAAATTGGAAACCTCCTTTCTTACCGTGCCTCAGAAATATGACTTTTTTTCACTATTTATCTTTAGTGTCTTTATTTCTTCTTTCGTTTTTCTTTCTCCTGATTTTCTTTCTTTTTTTTCTTTATCTTTACTGTCTTCATTTCTTCGTCTTTGTCTTCTTCGTCTTCTTCTCTTTCTTTTTCACCCTTAATCTTTTCCTGCACCTTCACCTTACCTTCACCTTCGCCTTCTCCTCCACCATCACCTCCGCCTTCTCCTTCGCCTTCTCCACCTTCACCTCCTCCTTCGCTTTCCAGTTCATCTTCATCTATTTTATTTTTGGCACCCGTCCACGAAATGGTCATGCCCCTTCTACCCCAACCGCAACCAAATCAAAATTCGATTCGCCACTTTCGTGTTACCGATTCGAAACCCTGAAACGAATCAATTGGACGCAGCCACTAATGAACGGGCGCCGAGTGAACGGACGCTCTGAAAAGGTTACGGACGCCGAGACAAGTGAATGGAGGCTACAGTGAATGAAAGGAAGAAGTTATAAGTAATTAGGTGCTCAGGGAACAGACGGTGTGAAAAAGGCAACGGATGCTGTGACAAATGAATGGACGCTGTGACTAGTGAACGGACGAATTGATACGTGAACGGACGCTGCGAAAAAGGAAACGGACGCAAAATGAACGGACGCTGCGAGAAGCGAACGAATATCGCGACAGTTAAACGAACGGACGCTGTGGAAAGGGAGCGGGCGCAGAGACAAATGCATGAACAGACGCCAAAGTGAAAGGACGCTGCGGCAAGGACACGAATGGGGCCACTCTGGTCACGTTCCTGCTGTATGTCACGAATGAACATAAGTCATTACATTTCCAGCCCGGGTATGATGCAGTTTTCATCACCACAATGTAATAGATTTTTGGTATCTATCTTGGGCTCGTAATACCTGTCTACCTATCTATTTCTAAATTGGGGTTATGAAAAAATACAGTACCGTGCATGAGTTAAAAAATCGCCAAGAAGGATATACATGCATAGATTACGTACACACATACACGAGCGTAAAATATAAATACTTACATTATATACATCTGTATTATTATACAACATACTTCCAAGGGAAAGTTGTGATATAATAAGACCCAGATTCAAGTTTAATTACACAGCTCATTGGCAATACTATGGATCTACATTCTTTCCACAGCACTTCTTCATGACTAGCATCATATTCTAGTATTAATCTAGTATTAAACTTGGCATTCAAAATGGAGAGATGGTAATTTTAGGCCAGGTTAGAGTAAAAGCAGCATAGTAAGCAGCACCATTTAGGGTAACACCCCTCCAAACATCCCTGCCTCATAGCCATCCTAGCGCCTCTCATTACCAAAATGCCTTGTTTACACAAACTTCCGCAACAAGGGAAAGAGAAATGGTAGGCAGAGGGGAGGCAGGGAAGGAGGAGGAAGAGATAAGAGACTGGGTGGGGTGAGGGGAAAGGGAGAGAAGCAGACAAGTAGAGGAGTAGGCAAGGAAGGCACGAGCATAAGAGGGGTAGGCTAAACAGACGGGAAGGAGAGTTGGTGCGGGGAGAAGAGTCAGAATGGAATAGATAAGGCTATAGGCAAAGAAGGGCAAGAGGAAAGAGAAGGAGCAGTTAAAAGAGAAAAGGATACAAAAGAGGGAGGGAAGAATGGTAATGGGATGCTAGAGAAGGAGGAAAGAGGGAGGAGGCGTAGGCGAATGAGAGGGAGGAAGGAAGGGGCGACGGGAAGGTAGGAGAGACAAATTACTGGGAAAGGGGTGAGAAGGGCAGAGAAAAATAGAAAGAAGGTAAGAAGGTATGTGGGGGAGAGGGAAGAAAGGTGAGGAGAGAGAGTTAGAAGGTGAGAGGGCGAGGGGAAGGGACAGAAAGTGAGGGAGATGGGAGGGGAAAAACACTGACAAGAAAGGTGAAGAGACAGAATATATGAGGCAAAGATGAAAGACAGAGTGAGGAAGAGGGAAAAAGAGAGGAAACAAAGGAGAGAAGGGTAAAGGGGAGGGGAAAAGAGACAGAAGGAGAGACGGAAGGGAGGAATGGAGAGAGGGGAGAAGACAGAGGGTGAGGGGAGAAAGAGGAGGAGGGGAGGGGGTGACTATCAGAGAACAGGAAGTGTCTTGGTCGTCGTCAGCGGTGGTGGCGTACGAGTAACTGTAAAAGTTCCCACGATAACCAGCACTTACTCCACTCCTGCATGGCTATCGTAACTGTGTGTGTGTGTGTGTGTGTGTGTGTGTGTGTGTGTGTGTGTGTGTGTATGCATGTGTACGTATGTGTATATAGGTGTGTGAATGTGTGTGTGGATGTAATCAAAGTTTCCGCTATGTGTTACTTCCTACTGCATGTATGGGTTCGATCTTACTGGGAGCGTCACATGGAAAGCGGCATCTCACACACACACACACACACAC
>JAGKTI010011160.1:0-11903 GCA_018397915.1 Birgus latro
TGTGTGTGTGTGTGTGTGTGTGTGTGTGTGTGTGTGTGTATTTACCTGTTTGTAGTATACAGGAATTGAGCTAAGCTCGTGTTGTCCTGTCTCCATATCTACATTCATCTAATCTATTTTTAAATACATGAATGTTTTTCGCCTGCACCACCTCTTCGTCTAAGTCATTCCAAATACTTATGCTCTTGTTTGGGAAACTGAACCTTTTGAGATCATTAAGACATCTACTTTTCCTTAACTTGAAGCCATGACCTCTTGTTCTTCCATCATCCAACACAAAAAGATCCTCTCTATCCACCCTTTCCAATTCTTTTATATTTCTAAATATCGTGATCAAGTCACGTCTTTCCCTTCTCTCACGCAGTGTTGGTAACTTCAGTTTTTCCAATCTTTCCTCGTAGGTGAGTTCCCTTAAACGTGGTATCATCCTCGTTGCCATCCATTGAACCCTCTCCAGTTTATCAATATGCTTCTTCAAATGAGGTGACCATACCACAGCTGCATACTCTAGTCTTGGTCTTATCATGGTCACTATCAACTTCCTCAACATTTCCTCATCCATATACAATAATTAAAAGCCACTCTCATGTTAGTTAATAATCTATAAGTTCCCCCAATGATTTTGTTTATATGCTTTTCTGGTGACAAGTCATCCCGAATAATCACTCCCAAGTCTTTCTCATCCTTTCTTTTACTAGTTATCTCATTGCCTATTTTATATGTCCAGTGTGGTCTTCTTTTACCTATTCCCATTTCTAATACATGACACTTCTTGGCATTAAAGTCCATTTTCCAAGTCTGGCTCCAGCTGTGGAGTTTGCCCAAGTCCTCTTGCAGTTCTTTACAACTATCAGTACATTTAATGTTTCATAATTTTAGCATCATCTGCAGACATACTCATGTAACCATTCAAACCCTCTGGCAAATAATTTACATATATCAGAAACATTATTTGGGCCAGGACAGAGCCCTGGGGTACTCCACTATTCACATTTTTCCATTGTGAAACCTTGTCTCTTATTACTGTTCTCATCTGCCTTCCTATCAAATAATCTCCCATTCACTTTAATAGTTTTCCATGCACCCCTCCAAAGTTCCTCAACTTCCACAATAGTCTCCTATAGGGCACCCTGTCAAATGCTTTCTTAAGATCCAGATAGACACAGTCCGCCCATCCCTCTCTGTCCTGTACGACATCTATTACCCTACCGTAGAAACTTAATAGGTTAGTAACACATGATCTTCCTTCCCTAAAACCAAACTGTCTCAATGGTATCACTTCATTTTCTTCTAAATATTTTATCCATCTTTTTCTAATAATTTTCTCACAGATTTTACAAACAATACTAGTAAGTGACACAGGTCTATAATTAAGTGGATCCTCCCTATCTCCTCCCTTGAAGATTGGCACAATACTTGCTCTTTTCCAGTCTTTATGTAACTCCATTTTCAAGAAAGGTCTTGATGATGACATAAACTGGCCACACTAACTGGTCTGCACATTCCTTCAGAATCCATCCAGTCACACCATCTGGTCCCATTGCTTTTCTCACATCCAAATCCTTCATCAGCTGTAGCACCTCATTCATGTCAACTGTAATTTCTGCCATTCCTGTCAGCCTGGGTTTCATTTCAGGCTCCCTAAATTCGTCTTCCAATACATAAACTGACTGCAGCTTGTTGTTCATTATTTCACACAAGTCTTCCTTTCTTTCGTATGTTTCATCTTCATCCCTCAGTCGTATTATACTGTCCTTAACTTTCATTTTGCCATTTACAAACCTATAAAATAGTTTCGGCTCTTTTTTACAGTTAGATACGATATCTTTTTCATATTTCCTTTCCTCTTCTCTCCGTACCCTTACATATTCATTTCTTACCTGGTTGTACTCCTCCCAAGTCCTTTCACTATGCCTTCTTCTCACTTTATTCCATACTTTTTTTCTTGCCTCTTGTGCCATCCTACATCTGTTGTTAAACCATTCTTTCTTCCTTTCCATAGCTGCAGAAAATTTAGGGACATACTTAGTAACTCCTGTTTTATATACTTCTGTCAAAAACTCATATTTCTCATCAACATTTGTGATCATATTCATTTTACTCCATTCTACATTTTGGAAAAAGTTCCTCAGGGAAGCAAAGTCTGCCTTCCCATAATTGTATCTATTTTCTCTGTGTTTTTCATCTTTTTCTCCTTCCCTTACTCCTACCACTTCCATCTCAATTACCAGATGATCACTTTTACCAAAGGGGCATTGGTAGGTTATGTTCCTCACATCATTTGGGTCCTTTGTGAATACTAGGTCGAGCCTCGATGGTTCATCGTCACCCCTAATTCTTGTATTTTCTTTAATCAATTGGGTTAACATGTTTTCCATCACCAATTCCATTAATTTATTTCCCCATGATTCCTCATTGTTCCCAGCATCCATACTTTCCCAATCAACTTCTCTACAGTTAAAATCTCCCATTAATATTATTCTGTTTCTTCGTTCAATTAACATTTTTAGCCTAATAATGGATTCTTTTATTAACTGTTCGTAATCTTCCTTCGTCCATGCCCTAGTTGGGGGGGGCATATAAAATACTATTACATCCATTTTTTCTCCATAATTGTCCTCTATTACAACTCCCAAAAGTTCAGGCATGGTATTTTCAATTTCTATATTCTTTGCTCTTTGGTCATTACGGGTTAATATCACTATACCTCCCCCAAACTTACCTTCTCTGTCCTTCCTCCAAATATTATAATTGTTCCATCCAAATAATTTTGTATCGACATCTCGGGGCAATTTAGTCTCTACCAAGCAAACAATTTCAGGTTTATTTTCATTTAAATAATCTCCAGTTTCCCCTTTCTTAGATATTAACCCATCTACATTACTGTACATGATACTCGGATTTGCGGCACTGTTTTTATCTTTACTCGTTCTTCTCTTTTTCATATTCATATCCATCCCCCTTGTTTCCTTCACATCTAGTTCTTCACGTACCACTTCCTCGCTTTCATATCCATCACTCTCCAAAAAAACGTTTTACGTTCTTCCTCTGTCCTGTCATTTTTTTCCTTTACTTGGCCCTTCAAAGATTTTAAAACTTCTCTTTCTTCTTCATTCAAATCTTTTCTTACTATAATATTTTCCATCCCTGCCTCTTTACTTAGTTTCCAGGTCACCTTAAGTATATCATTTACTACACCTTCTGATGACATCTTAACTCTAATTGGTCTTGCTTCCCCTTTCTTGTATGACCCTGTCCTCCTTACTTTCTCAATTTCTTTTTCCCACTTGTTTCCTTCAGGATCAATCTTGCTCAATATTTTCCTCACCTGATTCGAGTCTCTCTCGAGTCTCACAGACCTAACTTTTTCTTCCTCCTCCCTGTTTCCAAATATTATGACACATCTGTTCCTTTCTACTGTTTCTTTCACTGTTTTCTCTTTTTTCTTCAATATCTTCACTACATTTTCTTCCATTTTTTTCTTGTTCATTTCCCTTTCTTCCTGAATAATTTCCCTTAAACTGACCACATCTTTCTGTTCTTCTTCCACATGTGCCCACTTTGCCTTTTGCTCTTCTAACACACTACTTACCTTCTCTGTTTTGTTACTGCTTTCTTCTAGTTTTCTCCTCAATTCAATATTTTCTCGTTTCAAATTCTCGATCTCCTGGTTCACTGTCTCATTGGCCTGTATCAAACTTTGTATAGTATTCTTGGTATTTTCAGGCATGTTTCTTGATACTAGATCCTCCACTTTCTTTTCTAGTTCACTAATTCTCATAATCATCGTTTTGACTGAATCCATAACATTTATTTCACTGTCAAATCCTGGAAATTCCAGTTCCCCAATATTTACATTAACAGCCATATTTAAGGTCGGTTGCAGTACTAAACTGAACAGCTTTTCCCAAGATTCCTACAAAACATTCATGTATACTTACTGACAATAGTTCTTTACATTTTTGGTAGACTACTTCAAATTTTGAACAAGACTGAAGGAGACAGGACAATTCCTGAAACCTACTTAAGGTTCATTGAGAGGTGGTTTGAGACATGTCTTCTCGCTCTGGCTGCTCGTGTGTGTGTGTGTGTGTGTGTGTGTGTGTGTGTGTGTGTGTGTGTGTGTGTGTGTGCACATGTCTGTGTGTCTGTGTAACTCACCGGGTCAGTCAGGATCACTTGATGGTCGTGATCGTCAGCTTTTACCCTCCCGGAAGGGAGCTGAGAGCTCATATAGTCCGATCTATGGGCAAGGCTGTGACCTTCACACACGCACACACCCATCCCCTTGCTCAAGGGGGACAGTAGCCACCCACTTCGTCAGTGAAACTTTTCACAACCTGAGTGAGGCGCGAACTCCCGTCTACCAGATGGCAAGCAAGAACGCTACCACTGCGCCAGCGAGCGGTGTGCATGTGTCTGTGTAAGCACCTGTATCTGTGTGTGTGCAAGTAAGTGTCTGTGCATATGCATGTCTGTGTGTGCTTGTGTGTGTGTGTGTGTGTGTGTGTGTGTGTGTGTGTGTGTGTGTGTAAGCACCCATATCTGTGTGTGTGCATATGCATGTCTGTGTGTGTGTGTGTATGTGTGTGTATGTATTTACCTAATTGTAGGTAAATACATACACGCTCGTGGGATCCTGTCTCTTTTTCTCAGTAAGTCAAATTTTGCTTTAAACTCGTTTAAGTTTTTAGACTGGACGATCTCTTTGTCCAGTCTATTCCACAGGTCTATGCATCTATACGGAAAACTATATTTCTTGATGTCCTTCAAGCACCGTGGCTTCTTCAGTTTCAGTCTGTGTCCTTTTGTTGCTCTCTTATCCCATACAAACAGATCTTCTCTGTCAGTTTTATCTACTCCCATCATGGTCCTGAACACTGAAATCATGTCACTCCTCTCTCTCCTTTCCTCTAAGGAAGGCAAATCCAGCCTTTCTAGCCTCTCACTGTATGACAGATCTGCCAGACTGGGGACCATCTTAGTTGCTGTTCTTTGTATTCCCTCAATCTTGTTTATATCTTTCTTTTTGTGTGGGGACCACACTACTACTGCATATTTTAACCTGGGGCGGATCATGGCCACTATCAATTTTTTCATAATCTCTTCATTCATGTAATGAAATGCAACTCTTATATTGGTCAAGAGTTTATATATCTCTCTAACTATCTTGTTAATGTGTTTTTCAGGTGACAAACTATCCTGGACCAGCACTCCTAAATCTTTCTCTTCTCTCGCTTTTGTGACTGGTTCATTACCCATCATATAATTCAGTGATGGTCTCTTGATGCTTTTACCCATTTCCAATACTGTATTATACATTTTTTTGCATGTATGTGTGTCTGTGTGTATGTATGCATGGGTCTGTTTATCTATGCTTTGTTTGTCTTAATGTGTCAGTCTGTGTGTGTGTGTGTGTGTGTGTGTGTGTGTGTGTGTGTGTGTGTGTGTGTGTGTGTGTGTGTGTGTGTGTGTGTGTGTGTGTGTGTGTTTTTTATTCAATTGGTTGGGTGGGTGGGGTTAATGAGGTTGCATTGCTGGGTGTGGTAGTTTGGTGCATCGCCAAAGAGGCTGGGCAGGATGGTTAGTAAAGATGGGGATGGGAGGTTGTTGGGTGTGGTGTGTGGAATGGCTGGAGGTGGGTTGTAGGGGTAGATGGGTTATTCAGTCGATACGTTTGGTGCAGTGGGTGGGTGAGTGGCTGGATATGTCGGTGGTCAGGGAGGGTTCGGTAAGTTAGGTTTGGACGGGATAAGTTTGGTGGATGAATCGGGCTGGATTAGGTGAATGGGATGGGAGAGTGATTGCGGTTGGGTAAGAAGGTGGTTGGGCATTTGGATGGGTGAGTGGGTTGGTGGGAGGAGTGGATGGATAGGATGGGTGGGTGGGCAGGATGGGTGAGTGTTAAGGGAGAGATGGGAGGGTTGTGTGAATGGATGCAGTGGATGGCATTGCTGGGTGAGCTGGGTGGGTGGAGTTCGTGGGTGGGAAGTGTCAGTGAGCAAGGTAGGTTGTCAGAATGTGGGCAGAGTGGGTTGCCAGGGTGAGTGGGCAGAGTGAATTGCCAGGGTGAGTGGGCACAGTGGGTCACCAGAGTGAGTGGGCACTGTGCGTCAACAGGGTGAGTGGGCATGGTGGGTCACCAGGGAGAATGGGCGAGGTGGGTCACCAGGGTGGCTGAGACGATTGCATGGCCTAGGTGCTCTGGATGGGTGGTTGGGTTGGTGGGTTGGGTGGCTGGATTGGTTCAGGGTGGGTAGGTGAGTGGGTGGATGTGTTGAGTGGCATTGTTGGGTGAGCTTTGTGGGTGGCATTTATGAGTTAGCAGGGTGGATGGCTGGGATCAGTGGGCTGGACGGGTCGCCCAGGTGTCTGAGTAGAGTGAGTGGCTGGGGAGAGGTTGGTGGGTTTTGTTGGATGAGTTGGGTGGGTAGATAGATGAGTGGGTGGGTGGATATGTGGCTTTCCCGATGACAGGGCAGAAGAGGGACTTATGTCACTAGTAATCACATAAATTGTCACTATTACTTGGATTTTAGTACTATATATGAATTCGAAGATGCTAGATAAATATTTAGAAACCAAACTCTATACAATACATTAGGGTCATTCTATGGGAATCTGCTAAAACTTCGATTTAATTCCTTCTTATGGATCTGAATATGGATCTATGCACGTGATAATACACCTAATAGTAAGATAAATGAAAGTAACGTTACATGCCGCAAGACGTTAGAGTAAGTGAAGCTTTATATCTCCAGTCCATCCACCTAACAAATCAGTGCATTGGTGGGGGTAAGGAAGAGGAGTTGGGGAGTAGATTAACCTGACCCCTAGTGGCAGATTACCTTGTCCTCCTGGTTGAGCACAACAGTACCTAGAGGTAAGTGAAAAACTATTTTGAGATCTTTGAGTAATGAAAGCTTAGTTGAAAGAAGTAAAAGTACACAGTAAGTGGTGACAATGAAGTGAGAGAATGAGAGGGAGGTGGCAAACAATGTGTGTGTGTGTGTGTATTTACCTAATTGTATTTACCTAATTGTGATATACAGGAAATGAGCTACGCTCGTGGGGTCCCGTCTCTATTTCTCAATAAGTCAAATTTTGCCTTAAACTCATTTAAGTTTTTAGACTGGACGATCTCTTTGTCCAGGCTATTCCACAGGTCTATACATCTATACGGAAAACTATATTTCTTGATGTCCTTCGAGCAGCTTGGCTTCTTTAGTTTCATTCCATGTCCTCTTGTTGCTCTCTCATCCCACACAAACAGATTTTCTCTGTCAATTTTATCTACTCCTATCATGGTCCTGAACACTGCAATCATGTCACCCCTCTCTCTCCTTTCCTCTAAGGAGGGCAAATCCAGCCTTTCCAGCCTCTCACTGTATGGCAAATCTGCCAGACTAGGGACCATCTTGGTTGCTGTTCTTTGTATTCTCTCAATCTTGGTTATATCTTTCTTTTTGTGTGGGGACCACACTACTGCTGCATATTCTAACCTGGGCCGGATCATGGCCACTATCAATTTTTTTATCATCTCCTCATCCATGTAATGAAATGCCACTCTTATATTGGTCAAGAGTTTATATGTCTCTCTCACTATCTTATTTATGTGCTTTTCAGGTGACAAACTATCCTGGACCAGCACTCCCAAATCTTTCTCTTCTCTCGCTTTTCTAATTGGTTCATTACCCATCAAATAATTCAATGATGGCCTCGTGTGTGTGTGTGTGTGTGTGTTTCTTACCTACTTGTTCTTATTTAATTGGAGCTCCTACAAACTGGAAAAAGATGCCATCACTCATCAGATAACTTAATATAAAATGCAAAAGTGTGGTCAATTTGAATTACCCTCTATTATACAATTTTTGTGTTACTTAGCTGAAAACAGGATTTATCTACATACAGTCAAGAAAAAATTACTTATTTAACAAAACAGAGTAGAAATGGAAGGTTGTTATTTGTGTTTTTCTCAGTTTGAGGACAGTCTACATGCTACAGTTAATATGTTGCCTGAGTATTGATCACTGTCATGTTTTTAGATACTGGATGTACATCTGTAGGGAAAAATGGTTAATGAGTATAGTAAAATTGTATCTTACATAACAAATGAAGGAAATATGGTACTTAAACAATCAAAGATCATATGAACCCAATGAGCTCATTTGGAGAGGCTTTCTCATGGTAGTGCCATGTAGTTTGTGTGCCCACCACCAGGGGCCCAAGGGAGCACTGATGCACCATACTTGATGCCTGTGCCTTTTGAAATCAGCTGATGAATCCAGAAAATATGTCATGGTCCACTGTGCAACTAAAATAATTGTGGAAAAATGGACTGCAGCAGAACTGAGGCATTTCCTCAAAGCAAGAGGAATACCATGCCTTTAAAAATTCGGGTTGCTGATCTCGACCCCGCGCAATTTTGACCGAACAATTCTTGATACAGTGGCTGTTCACATAACGCACGAATATTGTTCCTGGTAGGTCCCGCTTTATGAAAATTCTGCATTATACTGCCCTATGTTTGCATGTTAAAGGGTTTCATGGTACCCATGCTAGCAATTTTCCGGGATTTTTCCCAGGACATTTACCTACCTAAAAATTACTTTAGTACTGTACATACAAACACTGAAGGATTCCTCACCTTGAATTGAAGAGTTTGTGGGCTTCCTGGGGGGAGGGGGAGTGGGGTTCCAAGGCAGGGCAGGACTCCTACTGATCTCCAGCATGGTCCTCTGGCCACGCTGGCTCCACACGGTCCTTCGTACATTTATAGAGTTGGTTGGAACTCCCTCCCTCTCCCGTCGATTGCAGTACATGACAAGGTACCTTTCCATTATAACAAGCACTGGGTCAGACACTCAGAATCTCTCCTCCAGGGCAGATCCCCCGTAGACCCACACTGTCTTCAATATAGTGTCCTTCTTGTCCAGGATCATACGAATAGTTGACTCGTTGACCTGGTACGCTTTGGCCATGGCATAATTACATTCTCCTCTCTCCTTCCGCTTGATTACAAGCTTCTGCTCCTGTGTCAAACTCTTCTGCCGTCTTGCTGGGTCATGGTGGGGTGGCATGGTCAAGCTGGGTCAGGTGGCCATAAAAAAGAGCAAAGTTAACACACAGCATGTGTGGAGGCAGACAGAGGGGAAAGGGTTGAGTGGAGTGGCCCGGGAATGCTCAGCAGATCGTGACGACACCCTGCGCAAACACGTGACGTGCATAAGTCCCGGGCAGATGCAATGCGCGCTGACTAAATCTGCCCACGTTTTGTTTGTTTTTTACTGTGCTATGAACAGTTTTTTCGCATAATGACTAAATATTCCATAATTCTTGGCCTTAGGCTGCATTTTCACAATCGTAGCAGCGTAGTGCACTTTTAAAGAAACGGGCAAATACTCCACCCGCGTAATATTTGTCAAAATCACGTTTTGACCATTTCTTGGACAAAAAAAACAAGGGGGGGGGCATGTTATGACTACTTTAGCGCTCTCTGATCACGCGTTATGTGAGCAGTGACTTTATTACATATATAATGGACAGAATCAGGTCAGGATTTGCCAAATGAATGATAATGATCTTTGGAGACTGTATGATAAGTTTTTCCAACAATTGAGATTTATAACACTTGGTAGAAAAGTGCTGAATGCAAACACACACAAAAAGCTTTCATGTCTTTTAGTAAACTCTATGAAGAACTATTCAGTGTGAATCTCATTTAATGCATCAGTAAAATATCTAAGATGAATATAATACTGGTATAATACTTTATGCATGAATAATAATCCTGATAAGAATTTTTATAAAGGAAGGTACACCAGCTCTGAGTGGACAGTGACCCCACGCTACTTAGTGATCCGATGAACACTGGCAAGTTTCAGGAGTTTGTGGGGGGCTCCAGTTGTATCTTTACAAGAATGAGTCAAACTCGTACTGTCCTGTGTATTAAACCATTTTTATCATACGTATCCTTAAATTTATGAAAAGTTTTGGCACACACTGTTTCATTTGGTAGTGCATTCCACTGATCAATTGCCCTATTTGAGAAACTGAATTTCCTTACGATTTTATCGTCTCTTTTTTTATGTAGTGTTTTGCAGTGTCCTCTTGCTGATACTTCCCCATAGATTGTACAGTATATTCATTTATGTCTATTTTCTCTTTCCCTGAGTTGCATTTATAATGTATAATCATGTCTCCTCTTTCCCTTCTCTCCTATAGTGTTGGTAGATTCAATTTTTCTAGTCTTTCTTCATAACTTAGATCCCTTAAGCTTGGTACCCATCTTGTAGCTGCCCTTTGTACTTTTTCAGTCTTATCTATGTGTTTTGAGATGAGGATTCCAGACTACTGATGCATACTCCAGGTTTGGTCTGATGAATGATATTATCTTTCTCAGCATGTCTTTCTTTATATATGAGAAATCTAGTCTCATATTAGTAAGCAGTGTATACATGTTATGTACCTTCTCACTGATGTGGTCAGTCAGAGACAGTCCTATGTCCTTCTCCCTTTCTGATATGTGTAGGGTTGATCTTTGTTTCGTTTTTGTTTTTGAAGGCTCCAACATGCTTGCATGTGTCGGCCTTGGTCACCTAATGGCGGCTCTCCACGCTGCTCGATCTCTGGCAGCCTCCCTATTCAGTCCCTTAACCCTTGAGTCACATTTAATGACCTCGTCCCATGTCTTTCTCGGTCTACCCCTCCCAACCCCTCCCCCAATATTAACACTTCTCACCCTCTGTACCCAATTATCATCCCCCATCCTCTCCACATGTCCAAACCACTTCCTAACTTATAATCCCAATTTGGTCTTTTCTCACTTTTACCAAACTTAATTACATGACATTTTTCCCCATTAAATTCCATCCATCCATCCATCATCCAATCCTACATTGTCTCATGAGGAGCAAAGGAGTCCGGGGATAAGCAGATTGGTCCTGACATTTAAGATGAGAGTGACCAGCCTCACTCATCCCTGAGTGGCATTATGTGAGCAATAAACCCCAACCACCCTTTGGATATAAACCTTCACTGGCTCAATCCAATTGGAGCACCTTAATTACCCACTACACCACCAGGTGCCATAATTTGGTTATATGGTTACCATCCAGCATAGTACAGTAAATGGTTTCCTCGTGTCCAGGAAATCAATTGGCTTGTCACTCAGTGTAGAGTCACCCACAGGCAGAAGGAAAAGGAAAGAATGAAGGAAAGAAAGACAGAAGAGGGAGTGTAAAGTCACCCATAGGCAGAAGGATAAGGTAAGAATGAAGGAAATAAACACAGAAGAGGATGGATGGAAAAGAGGATGGAGGAGAGGAAAGGGCAGACACCTGAGAGCAGCACTACATTGAGTGGGTGGATGATGAGCGCTCCACCTACCACTTAGTGCCCCCATTTTTCCACATTAAATCCATTTGCCATTTATTGCTTCATTCATGAAGTTTATTTAATTCTTCTTGTAGCTCTTTGCAAGAATCTGTGTTAGTAATTTTCCTTTGTATTTCTGCATCACCTGTAAACATATTTAGATGGCTTCCATTTCCAATGTTACTGTCTGTGTCATTTATATATACTAAAAACATAATTGGTGCCAGCACTGAACCCTATGGAACTCCACTAGTCACTCCCCTCATTTCCCTTTTTTTGAGAAAATCCTGCATCCAACAGAATTTTCCTTTGTATATCTGCATCATCCACAAATGTATTTAGATGGCTTCCAATTCCAATGTTACTGTCTATTTCATTTATATATACTAAAAACATAATTGGTACCAGCACTGAGCCCTATGGAACTCCACTAGTCACCCCCCTCATTTCCCTTTTTCTGAGAAAATCCTGCATCCAACTGTACAGGTAGCCTTGGATACCTCCTTGATGGTACAGTTTCCATAAGT